>JAZHYW010055249.1:0-25841 GCA_037355805.1 Ixodes ricinus | reverse complement strand
AAATCTCGATAACCATGGTACGACAGGTCCGCGAACCTATTTTTATGACGTTTTCCCACGTGATACATAACATGCAACAGGTGCACGGACCAGCTCTTGAGTTTTTCGTACTTTCCTGCCTGGAACATGGTGGATTTTGAACCGCAAAAAGGGGACGTCACCGATTTTGTAGGAACTAGCTGTATATGTATATCTGTATCTATACCCCTAGTGTACAAATTTCACAACTGTAGCTTAATACTGTGCGTTCTACTCAGTCCGTGATATGAAGTAGCCGGTTTCAAAATGTGAGGCCAAATACTTCACTTCACTAAATAGATATTGAATATAAAGTTCTTGAAGAAGTTCACTAAACGTTTCGCGGATATTGCATTAGAGAAAGAAGACACTAGAAACTTAGCAGAAAAATACGTTTAATTAAAGTCAAGCAATATTTAAATATGCAAAATATCATTTGTAATGGGTGTACTGGAAAGCACACGCCGTTGGCCGCCTATTTGGCGCCCTTACCCTGAGCATGTTTCTCTAAGTTTTAAACGAGTGATTGTAGATTCTTACTATCAGTGATACAAGAAAAAAACTATCATTCGTAGATTTGATTCCTCTCCCGTTTGGAGGAATTGCAAAAGATCTGAAGCCAGCTGACATCTTCAAACGCGACCCTCAAAGGTCATCAGACTGGAACGCGTAAACTCACACGTTACGATCGACCGCATTATGGCTTTTTCCCGTACGCTAATGCCACACATTAAGAACTTATTCGCATTATTAAACGCGCCGAATGAAACATAAACAAAAAATGGCAGACCAACGATCATTAAAGAACTCCATTTGGTGAACATCCTATACAGGTAACACCTAAGCCTCCGTCGATCCTTACAAAAAAAATACAATCAGCAAAGGACACCAGCATCGGAACGGCGCAAAACGTCGCGTCGCCGACTGCGGCCCATTTATCTCGACGCGCGGCGGCAAGCCTCGACACACAAGAGCACAATTGGCAGCTTTCGCAGCTCGCCGACCACCGTCGAACACACACGCGGGCCGAGCTCCGCAGTTCGACGGCGGCAGACCGCAGTCCGCTTTCCTGTCGTCTCTTCGGGGCGCACGGGCACGACACGCGCACCCCCGAGGACCCCCACCGCCTCCGGTAGAAAGCCTAGAGAGCAACCGAAACCACGGTGACCGTTTGCAATTTAATGGACGACACCTCCTACGCAGGTTAGTCGCAAGTGCGCATGCGTTGCGTTGTCGCGAGGTGAGAAGAAGCGGCCGTAAAGCCGCGGTCAAAGTGCTAACACACCATACAAAATGCCGTCCGGAGACTCTAGGGAGTTTTGGGAACAATTTGTGCACATCCGGTGCGGTACGACGGGCCCTCGGGTACGAACTGCGCATGTGCGAGTCTTCTGCCGTAGCGCATGCGGCGTTCGTACCGTATCGGACGTGCAAAAACGGTTCCCTAAAACTCCCAACGGTCTGGAGGAATGTATTACTCCTCGTACGTATGACGATCCGGTCATATTGCTCATACATACACTATCTGCAGCCATGATCAAAGCATACACATCCGTGAGGCAAACATGCGCTTGAAACATGCGCCAGGCATTTCGGCAGATAATTTTGTCATCATGTGTCTTTTGTATCATGTACGAGCAGTTGAAGGCAGGGAAGTTTGCAAACGATAAACGCTTCTGTCGTTACCTCCCCACCGCTCATATTGCAAACGCGGTCCGTCCATAGACCACGTGTCTTTGTCGGGCAATTGGAAAACACTCTGTAAATCTAGGCACACTGGCCTCCAGCGCGGTGACGGCGGTGGTCTCTCCCCGGCCGGCCGGCCAGCTCGATAATCCGCGTTGGCACTCTCGCAAATTAGATCTACAACAACGAACGAGTGCGGGAAAGTATGCATGCGACGAAAGGCGTCCGACGAGAGGCGGCGGTCGGCGGCTCCAAACTGACGCGCTGCGCGAGACCGCGAACGAACGGAGAGTGGGGGACGGTTTCCGGGGGCCTCCGGGGTCTGTGTGCGGTGGTGGACGCGAGGAACTCTAGCCGCGGTGGAAATGATTTCGTCGTCGGCGCCGCGGTTACCTCGACCGTCGGAAATTGAATATGCCGGTTAGGAAGCCCGTCCTACGTGCTGCCTGTCCGTTCTTGTGGCCGTAAATGGGACCCTTTTTTCAAACGTTAGTCGAGCCACCCTGCGCGGAGGAAAACCCGACGTTCCAATGGCGGCATTACACAACTTGTCCACAGCAGGAAAAGCGAACGTCTTCGAAACATAAGAGATGAAAGCGGGGAATCGACTCTAACGAGCAGGTCCTTCCTTGTACGTCGCCTTGGATTCCCAAAGTCCAGTGTGCCCGAAGTTGACCAATCTCGTTCTCCCGTCACTGCAAATAGTTCGCAAAATTTGGAGCTTTTGGGACTGCCACTAGGTAGCTCCGACTTTTGGAAAGGGTCAATAGGGAGTATTCACTAGACGCCATATTTGTGGGTGCTGTTTAGAGCGCATGCTCAGAACGAGCTCACATCAATAGGCTGCTAAGACCGGCACTCTTGATGGTGCGGAATGCACGTTGCAAAAGAACTGTGCAAGCTCGCCATCAGCACGCGCTCAGCATTCGCGCACACAGTTATGGCCGCACGTGAATACTCCCTATAGACCCTTTCTAGGGTGCCTAGCATGTCAGTGTGTCTCAGGGTGAAGACATGCATTGTTGCCCTGAATGTGCCAGCACGCGACGCTCTCGCGCACTCGGTGCGTGACTTGGGAGTAAAATGGCGTCTTTGCATTCACCAAAGCTACGCGCTCGAGCTGAGTGACATCGGATTGCGCGCACTTCAAAATGCATAAAAAAAACGATTGGGCGCGAAAATGGCTGAGATGTTACTACTCAAGCAAAAGCGCGCGTCTGTATGAAGGCACCCTAACCCTTTCATCAAGTCAGTGCCATCTAGTGACTCAAATATCAGTCTATATTTTTGTACACTAATGGCGGTAACAACTTAGTACCTATTCGTGAACGGCCGACGTACGAAAGTTACGGTATTCTTATCTGTACAGCTATTTCTCCAGTTGTTTCAGTTTCCGTGGTGTGTACCAATCTGTACCAGGTGCTCAGTTGCGTATAGTAAAAATGGTAAAAATGGTTGTAAAAATGTAAAAATGGTAAAAAAAATGACACCGTCCTTTGCGTAGTGCATAGACGCTTAGAAGTCTCTTCACGGTGACATCGATCAAATGCACAATATCGCAAGTTGCCGAGCAATAGACCGATGTCACCAAGCGTTCTGCGCATGCGCGACGCCGCCATACCTTTAATTCACTGGGGACAATCGGCAGTGCACGAGACTGTTCTTCCTGCATCGTGCTCTGCACGGGCAGAACTCCGGTGAGGTTGTCGCAAGCGCAAAAAAGACTAAAGTTCGCTCGATGCATTGCTGCAGCGGTGGCCTAGCGAAACTGGCTGGTGACATCGGTTTATTCTGTTGGCACGTGAAACGTTCTTGGCTTAGCGCTAATGGTCCTAAACCACTATCGCTAAACCAAGTGTTTGGTGGAGTTAGTGGTAAGTTAGTGTTAGTTAGAGTTAGAGTCTGTGTTAGCTAGAGTTAGCTCAGTTACAGCTGAGTTAGCTTTGTTACAGCTAGAGTTAGTGCTAGTCAAAAATAGTGGAGTTAGTGGTGCTAACTCCATTAATTCGCGGTTACGCGTTTTGTGGCTTAACTTCATCGGAAAGCCTGGCCTAAAACGCTTCACATTAAAATAAAACGTAATTATGCTCGGGGACAACTTTTTCAGTCATTTTCGAAGAAATGAAGACCGCACGAGCACAGCTGCGAACGGCGCTGAATATGTGCCATTGCACGGGCACCAATAGCTTTGGCTTCATTGGCAAGAATAGTCCCCAAGTATAAGGTCTGGAATGTTCTGGCTCCGCATCTGTGTCTCTCTTCAAATTCTTCCTTGACCTACAGCCATCAAAAGGCCGCCATCAGCACGTACAGAATATTACAGTTACTGACTTAGCCAGACTGAATTTCGAAAAGAGTCAATCGCGGACGTAGCGAGCAGGCCAGAGACTCGCGCACGCAGGCACGCGCATCGTGCACGTGAAGGTACAGCTATGGCACGCTTGCTATCGCACGCGCTGGCGGTCAAATTCTGTCTTGCCATGGAGCACGTAAGTCGCTGTCATTAAAAAAAACAAAAAAAACAGGGCGAGTCTTTTTCATCTTATGACTGCCCCGCAGCGAATGAGAGAGCGGTATTATCAAAAAGGACGCCGAAATCACGAAGCCATAGCCATTGACCGTACGAGAACGGCAAGCAAGTCCTTCGGTGGTGCCGCCACCAGCCCGAGCTTCCTACCTTCGAAAACGCTTCTGCGTCTCGTGAGCATCCTGCGTGCACTCCCAGCCATAGCACGACGGAAGGCAACTGGTGCTTGTTTGAATGCCGGGCATCGAAAAGAGACGCCCTGCTGTTCTCATCCTGTCTGTGACTATAAAACCGTGAACATATTAAGCCATGCCCTTCCGTCACTGACAGAGTAAGAACGGCAGGGCGGGTCTTCCGAACTCTCGGCCTCCATCACGCGCTCCGTGCTTACCGTCGTGTTTCGACTGCGCGCGCGAACTCGAGGTGCTCGTGACGTCGAAGCACTGTCGAAGTTAGCAAGTAGGCTCTAGAGGAAGAACAACTGAAGCTCCTCGCTGCCGTTCTCATATTCTCAGCGTGTATATATACTTAAACGAAACCCGGATCGGTGTTTCTATTGCCGCGAATTCGCGTAAAAAATGTAACGAGTTCCTTTATTCCCTTTCGCCAAGGACGAAATCTAACGCTGGCCACTTCTTTATTTCTCTTTAGAAAAAACAAAAAACTGCGTTCCATGAGACGCAACTCCGCGCAACGTCGTTTCAGAGCCCCTTGTCGCTCCCCGTCCAGAGCTTAACGCAGTCGGCATAGACGGCGACGCAACCGTGGTTCCGTCGGAAGTTCTTTCCCCAGAGTCACCCAGTGAGCCGCGGTTTGCCGTCAGGCCGCAACGGAGCCGTCGGCGGCGAACCGAGGCCTCGATCCCGCACATAAAGGAAGCCCAAGTCGTTTCCAGCGGCCACCGGCATTCGGAAGCCGGAAATGAATGCTCACTTCCTTCCGTGGTGCACACGCTGGTTCCGAGGGCGGCCGCCGTCTCCCGTTCGTCGCTGCTGTCTCTCGCTTTTTCATCCGGGACTCGACCATTTACCGCCTCTCTGACCTCATGCCATTAAGAAGCAGAGTTAGGTTCACGTTTATAAACATAGAGAGAGAGTTTTAGCTTTGGTTGCTTGGAGGCGCTCTGATGAATGCCGGTCAAATTTTAGTCGGAAATATGCTTTGTTCTCAGTTCCACGAAGGAATCGGTGGCAGAGTGCGTTAACGCACCACAGTCTCCTTATTCCTAGTTGCTTTCAAACGTACTCGGCGAGAAGAAAATCTTGAGCGAAATTATCTCGGCCTATCTTTACCTATTTCTCTTTCAAACAACATCATCCAAGCACACAAAACAGGTACTTAAGCACTTCCAAGTATGATTACTATACCCTCTCCTGAAAACGTATCTCCTAACTAAAAGGAAGAAAACAAAAAACAAAGAGTAAGCGACACTTTTGTGTCAAGACATTTTCACGTCTATTATTCTTTATCAATCCTCTCTCAAACGAGCTCATCGCCAAAATGAGCCACCAGAAAGACAAATGCCTTTTTTTACTTCCTTATGCCGTCTACGTCTCCTTATGCTGCAAACTCAAAAACCAAAAGTATATCTATTAAAAAAATAATAAACTGTTATACAGTTTTCCTAGATATTCGCTCGCTCACCTTCTTTGCGCCTTGAGAGGCCACTTATCATTCACACTCCGCTCCAGAGTACGTATTGCGACCCTTAATCTCCGAAGCACTGTCGCTTTCCCTCTCTTTTTTTCTCTCCCCTGCACGACTCCGATCCCGAAAAACGCAATACATCATCTACAAATCCCCTCCACGACACCTCTCCCTCGCGGCCCCCGCCCGGCCTTAAACTCCACTCCCTGTTATTCCCTAAAAGAAAAGCGAGGACCGAGCGAGGAGCGAGCTCAACGAGCATAAATAATCTTCCGCCGCCGAGTCTGCAAACTTCATCCCGCGCCTCCGCCAGCGAGAGAGAACGACGACGGACTCGAGTTGATCGATAATCATTATAATCTCTGTTGCAGTTTCCATTCCACCCCCGGGTTCCATCCTCGTTCCCAAGTTCTTCATCTTGCCTCGTCCTACGCCATCTTCACGGCCATCTTTTTCACTCATCTCATTAAGGGAGCGGCGGGGAAGAGGCGAGGTTGAAGGTAGGGAGTGGGGAAAGGACGACAGTTCACTCGGAGAAAGAGCGCACCGACAACGGCGGCGTCGACGAGGTCTGTTCCCCAATTTTTCACGTCTCAACGAAACCTACCCGCAGTTTCAGCCTTCGATGGACCACCAGCGGCCGCTACGAGGCCATTCCAGCCAAACCGGTGCCGCGAAGGTGTCACGTGATTAACATACCCCGCGCGTCGCCACTCTCCTCTCGAAGGTCACGTGGTGTTCGCGGGGCTTTAGATTGGCTCCGAAGGCTCTTTGTCTTCAAGTGAAGCGGAGTATAGCCGATACGCTTGCACTCGTCTTTAAACACACACACGCACACACGAATGAGAAAAAAAATCTTTCTGAAATGACACCTGGTTTTGTCTTTATTATTATTATTATTATCATTTGGTTTTAACGTTATTCTCCGAGCGGATACCAAGAAAAACGGAAGACCAAAGAACGAAATTAAACGCTGAAATTCGACCGTCGTGCACCACGAAATTAAATTGACACGGACGACTTTTTTGTACTTTTGTTTTGTTTTTCCTGAGTCTCGAGATATGTGTTTGCCCAGCAGAGTTTCTTTTTCTTTTTTTTTTCGCGACACCAATTTTTTTTGCTTGCGATTATCAATCTGATTTGTAATATTTTTCATTAATACTTTTTATCTAATAATAAGACGCGGCGAGATCGGAAACTGTGGCATGGAATCACAAAGAAAACTAGCAGTCACCAGCGAAATAAAATTCTGTACGCGTGTAATGAGTAATCGAAGCTCAGAACAAAGCACCTGCGTTATATGCCCGGAAGCTTCTTGCGCATATATTAATTTAGAAGCCCAAAGTTTGATTTAATATCTGTTTTACCGAGCGAGTGCGAGCTGGAGCAGAACCTTCATTGGGGCCGCCGAAAGTGTTCAATAAAAGTATCGCGCTATTCATCGGCCGGCACTAAATAACGTTGTACATAAAATGCTGCTTCCGTGGCGTGAGCTTCATATCGATTATATCAATGCCGGTTCTTCTAACTAGCCTTACCTTCAGACACCGTAGCAAGGTACGCAGGTGGGCCAGTCGGAGCATAATAAAAACAAATAAAACAGCGGGAAAAATAAAAATAAAGCACAGTGACAAATTGAATACGCGCAAAAATATACCGCTTACTCTCGACTGTCGTTCTCTTTCATAACAAGTTACATCGACGCAAAAAAAGGAACAAAGGAATCAAAGCAGGGCATCTTTCATCACGCCATGAAACCATCAAACAAATTTTCCGAACTGTTTAATATTGTTTTCTGATAAAAGAAATCGACAACCAAGAGACAGCTTTGTGTTTGTCGTGTCTTCCACTGTTACTGTGTTTTTTCTTTTTTTTTTGTTTTGCTTACCTTCAGAAACGATTATTTTTCAAAATTGTACGCCTTGCGTGATGTCCAGTACCTCCACTACATTATGATCCCTCCATCATGTTATTAAATTGTTTTACTTTTTCCAGTTTTGCCTTTAAAGATTTTGTCTTGTTTTCTTGCTGTTGTTTTGTTTTGTTTTGCTAGGAGCGGACGTTTGAGTGACACAGCTCTCAGATATGTTTTAAACACCCCTTATGCGTTTCGGCAACACACCTACCAACATATCGCTATGCGTCTTATGCAGATGAGAGATTGAACGCGAGTTCTCGAAAAAGAAGAGACGCACTAATCTAGTTGGAAGAATTTGAAGAAGAAACAGACTGAATGACCGGTTTGAGTAGAGCTATTGGGTGCATGGTCGCTGATAGTTGGGAAACAACTTAAACACTAAACGATCACACAAAGAGACAGGACAGAAAAACGCACTGCGTTGTATGTGAGTCTAGTTGTCTCTTCGTGTAATCGTTCAGTAAAAACGTGTTCACCGCCATAAAAAAAACACGCGCCAGGCTATGTAATTGATAAACAGAAGCACACGACGCGTAAATAACCGACACACTTGCACATTGTATAAACGGAAGTGCTTCAATGTATCGAGTCGTGATCCACATACACCCCCTGAAATGATGAAGCGATACTGAGCTCAACTAAAAATAAAAACGTATTGGTTTCTTTTTCTTTTTTTGTAGGACTTTATTTTAACGTGTTTCCTTGTCTTTAAGGAGGCAGTTTGACGTCACTGATTGACTTATCTTAAAGGACTCATAAAACTTTTTTTCTGAATCTTCCTTAGTGTTTCGAAGTTTCCACTTATACTTCTTATACATACTATAAGACTTCCGTTTGTCGTAGCTCCGCGCACTAGCTGTTACAGAAAATGCCTAAACAAATAGAAAGGAAATAACATCAATCACTGGGCACTATGGGACAACGCAACAGGTAATCGTTCGGCAATTTGTCCTGCCAATGTTTATCCCAGTCAACTATCCGGGTTGGCAATGCTCAGCACGAGCGCTGAGTTCTGAACATTGTTATACCTCGTTTCACGCCAAGTCCGAATGCAGCCAAAGCTACGAGCTGGTGACACCTATCATACAGCGTCAAGAACGCACCAACATGGTGTTCGTCATGGTTTTGTACGTGTTCCATCAACGCTGAACCAATCATGTGGAAGAAAGGCCCGGTGAATCGCGCTTTTCACACTGTTTGATTGGTCCCATTAGCTCGTAGTGTCGGCTGCGTAATGCCGCAAGCTTAAACGGAGTACAGGGTTCTTCAGGTTCCGCCACTGCACCAAGAGGCCACGAACGCGAACCGGTAATATTCGCCGATGAATTTTTTGGAGCCGACCAGTGACGCAAGTTCGTGCCCAATCCGCAAACTGCATTAGATGGGTGGATGGATGCTAACGGGTGGTAGCTTGCGCCACCTAGTCTAGCCATGACGCAAACATTGTTGCTTGGGTTACAACTTACAGGCGCATCACAATAACGTAAACATGTTGTTTTTTTTAAGTTAAAAATCATTTTTTATTCCTTCTTTGCCATATCGAGGATCGTGCGTTTCTGCCTGACTCCTGGTTTTTAATGCTAGTTTGATGGTGTACCATGATAGTATTCGTGTTACGATAGAGCAGAGACAACAACAAAAAACTCGAGTGGAATTGCCTCGTTCCACAATTATTCAAAATTGTGGCATTGCAAAAACGAAATCTTACTCAGGCATATGTTATTTATTTATTTATTTACAATACCCTCAGGGTCATATTGCGTTAGAGAGTGGAGTGGGTGTTGTGTGCAATGATGGAAACTGCTTCTCAAAATTTGATAGGATCCTGGATGGTGACGATGCCTTCGGCAAGGTCATTCCAGTCCACAATTGAGTCAGGAAGAGGGGAATGCTGGTATGCTGTGGAAAAACACCACGGCCGAGATATTTTATGGCAGTGTGATCGAGTCTGGAAGAAAGATAAGATGGTGGGGAGAGAAAAAACTGATTTTGTGATGGGGAATAAAAAAGCTCTATGCAGAAGGAAGACAGACAGAATATTTTTCGACGGAAAAAGAACGACCGGAGAGAAATATTCGATTTGATTTAGTGAAGTACTAGAAAAACTTGAGTAATCCGACCTAATAAAACGTGCAGCCGGGTTTTAGACAGATTCGATGTAGTGTGTTCATGTAGCATGATGGGGTGGCCAGATTGATGATGCGCAGTCTAATTTCGAGCGGACAAGGGAAAGATAGAGGAGCCGTTTTAGGTGAAGAGGGGGGGGGGCGGATTTGAAATTGCGGCGCCGGAAACCCAAACTTTTGTTAGCGAAACTTAAAACGGAGTTTATATGGGTTTCTTAAAGAGGTTTGGAGTGAGAAGGACACCGAGATACACATATACATCGGTAGGTTGAAGGGAAATACCATTGAGTGTAATAGCAGGGGAGGTTTGGAAAGAGGAACGAGAGAAGCACATGCGTTTACATTTGCTGACGTTAAGCGTCATCTGCGAGCTAATACACCAGTTGTGAACTAAGTCGAGGCCATTTTGTAGTGTAAAAGAATTACGAGGGGATGTCATTTTCTGGTAAAGGACACAATCGTCGAGAAATAACCGAATGGATGAGGATATTTGAAGAGGAAGTTCATTAATGTAGATGTGAAAAAGTAATGAACCAAGCACCGCTACCTGGGGCACACCAGATGTTACGGGATCAAAGCAAATGAATAATTGTTAACATAAAAAAAAACTTATGACATTGTGAGAGAAACGATTTGGTACACGAGAGTATATTATTGTCATGGTTTAGTCGCGAGGCTTTAAGGAGCAACCGGTTATGTGGAAGTTTGTCAAAAGCTTTAGCAGAGTTGAGAAATACGGAAACACATAAAAGTCGAGATAAACGTAAGGCAATGACCCGCTGCCTGGAACGGCCGCGCATATAAAAAGAAAAAGCTTACTAGTTTGCGTAATTTCGTGACTTGAATAAACTTCGCGCCTCTTTTATCAAATCACTCGAGCACAGTAAGCTGTCAAAACCTTTTGTCAGTGTGCTCACAAAAGCAATGCACTCAGACACAAAAAGAACAGAGTGTAAATCAGTAATTTAAAACAACAATAACAAAAGAACACGTGCTTACAAAAAAAAAAACGCGTTTTTACAAAACAAGACCAAAAGGCGCCTCAACCTCGAGATGTCAAAGACTAGCACGTATTAAAGCAAACTTGAAACACCAATACAAACATCCCAATTTAGGCTAAAAAAAGGAAAGAATAACACACGCAACTCAATTTTGTTTTCTTTCTCGACTACATCGTGATAGTCTGGCGAAAAACCTCAGCGAAGCAATCGTGCTCAAACTTGCGGTCTTGTTTCTCTAGTAGGTGCCACTGGTTTCGGGCATACGCTGTGGTCTTGGCAGGCACGTCAGGCGTTGCGCGCTGTGGGCATATCGGGCCCTTACATCAACAGCGCCTCAGGCAACGTAAAAAAAAAAAAAGCAGCAGCAGCAGCAGCAGCAGCAGCGACCTGCCACCAGACTCACTTTATTCGCACGCCTGAAGCCGCCCGCTTTACTGACAGTCAGCTTTAGGCCTCTTTGTCTCTTACTTTTTTTCTTCTTTTAGTCAGGGTGCTCGCCCCTCTACTCTTGTCTAGTTTTCTCCCCCTTCAAGTCACAGGGATTTTTATTATCTTTTTAGGGGGCCGGGATGTTGATACACTCTGTCAAGCTGACGAAATATTTGGCTCGATAGTTCTGAGAAACGCCTCGGTGAGTTGAGTCGCCGTCGCTCCGAAAGAAAATTAATACCGTTTATGTAAAGTGCATAGATGCTGTGTTTAGTGTTTTTGCCATGTACCATAGATAAAACTAAAAATCGAACGAATCGCGTACTAAAGCTCTCTCTCGTCGCACGCCGCAGATGACCTACGTGCTCTTAGCAAAAAAACGTGAAACTTCAAAATGCCCATTAATTAATTTCACATTCGGTAAAAAAAAAAATCTCTAACATGACGTACTTTTTTCGGTTTAACAGAAAGTATAGTAATAAAGAAAAACCTGCAATAACGTGAACGTCATGTTTAAAAGAATGAAACAAATCGGGTGCAGCAGCACCACATTAAGATGATGCTAAGACAGCGCCTGAAACCTTAGGACGAAGCATAAAGGTAATCGCAGGTTTCCCTCATATCACATCGTAATTCTCTCAGGTCGACCAACTGAGCCTCCTAGACAACAAGGCCGCAATCCTGTATTTACAGACGTCACCAATTGGAGGCCAGCGCGGGGGGCAATTGATTGGACATGAATGCTGGCTCACGGTTCGGCTGAACTCGTGTCTTGGCTGAGTAAACCCGAGTCCCTGCCGAACACGTACGCATCACTCGTGTCCAATCACTGCCCCTCGCATTGGCCTCCCTTTGATGACGTAAAAAATCCACCATTCCAGCCTTGCTATGCAGAAGGTGTTGCTTGACCTGACTGTCTCACAGTTAAACTTCGAAGCTTCGAAGCGGATATTTTAATCCCTTTAGCCAAACCACAAGGACACATCGGTCATTCCACGTATATTTCGGAGACATGGTGCTACCAACAGATTCCTATTTCGCAACATGCGAGCAAGAAAGTGGACATTGTCAAGACCGCGCGATACCCCTTACGAAACAACCGCTTCGGTCTGCTTGGCATGTGCTTCCACTTCGATTATACAACTTGCGCAACAACCGGCTTTCAACGAAATTGCATTCAATCTCTAGCAAACTCAGCGCTGCCCTTAACGCACACCGCCGCAGCCTAGAAAAATGGGCTGTACTATCGAAATCTCTTTCCCCGGTGTCCGGTACACTTAGATCGTTATGAAACAAAAGCTGCAAGTCGGAGCGTGTGTTTCTCCTTTCCGAAGCGCGGCTACTTTGTCTCCGAGGCTTAGGCTTCGCAAGCTCTTGCACTCTGGTTTCCTTTTTGGCGGTTATACGTTTGCTCTTAAGAGATTGTCGACTTATCTGGAGTTTTGGCGAAGTGTGATGTTGCAACCAAACTCCGGCTAACACTATGTTCCCAAAATCTTTTGAGGCGACGCAATAAAAAATATAAAAATAAAAACACTTCTTCCGTTTTTTCGGCGAACTAGGAGTGAAACTTTTGTTCACTTGTTAAACAACGCTACCCATCTGTATACGCAAGAAGAGGGGTTCTGGATCATGTAAAATCAAGTTTGTGGTGCATCGCATTTACAATATCTCCAGTTTGTTCTCCAGCAAGTTTTCGTCGTGTTTTGTTCTGAGTTGTATGTTGTGGCTCGTTCCCAATACACTTTTTTCTTCTAAATATGCAAAGCAGTTTCAAAATTTCTAGACAACAAAAATAATACAAACCAGAAACATAAACGTCTGCGATAAGAAAGAGAATATTTTTCTTCACCAGGCGCATTTGCCAGATGAAGCAAAATACTGCGGCTAAAATAGACCCCCGGATAAACTTAGACTTTCCAATGGAAAGCATGACCACACCCTAGAAGGCAAATACAAGAGTAGGGTTCAAACAAGTAATCAGAAAATGTGCATAGCCGCTTCTGTTTTTGTTTCAAAGACGCCGCTTACAAGAAGAGGAAAAGTCCTCACTCGTCGAAAGGCAAGCCTGCAACACTTCCATTTTTTGTTTCCAGTTCTACATTTTTTTGCAAATTTCTTTCATTTATGTACCGTCCAAAATCTCTCAGGCGTGAGCGTGCGTGCGTAACAGCACTTTGGTCTGAATAAAAAAAAGGACAACAAACGGTGGTGTGGTTGTTTGCTGCAGAGCTGCATTGAAATCTCTCGGGTGAAGCGATCGACACGCGAACTTTTCAGCAAAAGTGGCAGAACAAGATTCAACGCCGATGCTTTCCGGCATAGCTATTGTCACGACTTCTTGCGTTATGTCTTGGCACCTCCATTTGTATCCTTTTTTTAATGTATGAACTATTCTTTTTTCTAACCAACCTTCCCTTGTGAAGGCTTCTACAAGCACATGCCCTAAGTAATGCACAGTTTCGGTACGTATGCATTTGTTTTTGTTCCTTTTTTAGGAGAGCCGTAGCAGATTGTGTTGTCAAATCGAAGCATGCTTTCAAAAGCGTGTAGGTAGTGATATCGGGCATGCAGAAACACTTTGCTGCTTATCAATTTTACATCAATTGTGCAAACTCCTTATTTCTTCGGCGCAATGGCGCGAAGGTTTGGCTTTAATTACACATGGTCGTGGTTACAGGCAGTCTTATCATTCACGAGTACTGCCATACGGACGTACGGAATAATATAAAAACGTCCTTAACGTGTCCAGCCCAGGGAAGCTTAGGCGAACCTATAACCTTTGCAATGACTACAAATCTACAGCCCAGCGTCCGATCTCCACAACCCAGCACACGCCTGTTCGTCGGTTCGCTAAATAAGCAAAGCACGTGCTAAACGCACGAACGTTGAAAATGGCAGCAGGCTGAGGCACTTTTCTGGAACGGTCTATACTCGTACACGGCGAGCTACAAAAAGGACTGTGAAGCACTTGTGATCACGCAAGGTTCAACCGCTTGATTTGTGCCAATTTTTTTCTTCTTCTTTTTGTTATCATATGCATATCTTTCGCTTCAACTCATTAATTGAAACAACGCTCTTATTTCCCTTGTGTTCTGGTGTCATGCATAGTTTTGGGTTGCCGTAATACAGACAAACTGAACACAATTGTTGCGATATTTCGTCTGACGGAAGTTGAATTAATTCGAACGGTTTATTTCATAAAAAATGAATTTGTGATATGTACACGCAAAAAAGCAACTGTAGGGCTTTGTGCAATCCTAATAAACAACCACAAGTATCACTCCGATTGGAAGTTCTTTGCCTTTGAACTTTCTGTTGTGATATGAAACAGTGCTTATAGAGTAATTATTGGTGCACAACGTTTATGGGTTTCAGACTTGCTTAAACTCACTGGAACGTACCATAGTATCGGCTGGACAACTTACTACTGTGGCCAGTGGACATTTGGGGAAAGAAAATATTTCGACCTTCTATTTTGTGTCTCCGTGGTTTTTTTTATTAAGGACGATGGTGATTTGGGCTCCCGCCATAGGTTCGCTGAAAATACAACTCCGATAACCGGGGTTGTCTTTAGGACTGTGGACATGGCAACCAAAGTCGAAAGTCACCACGTCGGCTGCGTTAATTATAAACGGTCAGTCGCAAGTACAAAAAAAGGCACCATATATTTCTCGATCCGCGATTGTTCAGTCGCTGACGGCAAAAGTAAGGCGCCCACTTTTAGTACCTCTTGTCGCAAATGTGACGTGCGGCTCAGCATTACGACACAAGCCTGTGCTCGCTGGTGTTGCAGCTGATGCTAACGAATCCAATCAGCGTGCCTCAGTCGAATTTGGGTACGGATGTTGCGAATACTCGTCAAATACAACAGTAAATTGTGCACGAAAAAAAAATAAAGCACAGCGCTACAAGCATTTTTACTTGCGAAGTTTATGCTCGCAAGCGAAATTGGCGCACTAGTGTATCTTTGGGTGCATAGAAGACGAGTATGCGCACACAAACATATACTAGGGAGCAAACGTGCTCGCACGAATATGCGTGTATCAGCAGACTTAAACCGACAAAAGGCACACGCGCGGGCGTGCACGTATGCACACGCACACACGCAAAGAAACATCTTGAACCCCGAGCAATACTCGAGACTTCAAGCATGGAACCCTCACACCAATCAAAACCGCGAGTATCCATCATTTCTCGAGAAATTCTCATTCCTGCATTCACTCTCCTCGGCCTCCCGACGAGAATAAGAAAACATAAAAACACGCCAACGATCTACACTTGGCGCCACGCCGCCTACTATCAAATTTCAAAGAAAGTCACACACCACGTCGCCACCGCCGTATTTACACTAAGCGGATTCAAACGCAGGGGATGAACTCCAATCGCTCAAAGCGTAGTGCCTGACCAAGACGGCAGATGCTCGGCCATCGCCGCAACAACCGCACCCCTCCCCACCCAGGCCGGCGCCTCAGCCGCGCCGAAAAGCAAGAATAACGAAGTTCGACGCAAGAAGACAGCCCAAGTCCTGCAAATTTATACACACAAAACAAAAACGGACAAAGGGTCGGCCAATGGACGCGCGAGTCGTTTCCGCGAGCCACTCTCGCTTGCCGCGCCCTCGTCTTGGCGCGAAAACCGCCTGTGTTTTCTCCTCGGGGGCTTGTTGTTGTTGTTGCTGGCGTTACTGTCTGCAGGCTGTTTACTTGTCTCTCTGTGTTCCGCTTCCGGAATGCTGTTATTTCCGACTCGCTCTCGTTACACGCATCAGGAAGCGCGGGATGCAGCAGCGAGAGACGGTGGCCTCCGGAAGACGGGCGCAGCGGCCAGCGCGCGCTCCGCGGGTGTGGGCACCCGCGCTTCTCCCATCACGCCCCACGAACACTGCAACACTCTTCCGCTTCCTGTTGCTGTGTTTTGAAGGGTGGCCACATTTGTGGTTTCTGTGCTAGACTAACGGCACTCAGGCTATCGTCTTTTTATCAGGTGTTGTTTTTTGTTTGTTTTCTTTTGCTGACCCTCTAAGTTGCCGTTATGTTTGTCTATGGTTCTGAGCGTTTTGTCATTTAACTCAAGTGTTGCCGAGTTAAGGTCAGTGGAATTATTTGCTTGTTTTCAGTATTTATAAAAACAAAAAACCTACAGCGTTTCTTTTTTTTTTGCTGTGGAGTTTGAGGGACAAGCATTTTTGTTAGTTTTACATTTGTTCACCGCTGTCACTAGACGAGACAGAGTATTCGCCGTCTGTCTTGGTGACGTACTGCTTTGAACCTTTTCTATGCGTTCTTTTCACATCATGACAAATATTTTTATTTTATAAAAGCTTTAAGGCATTTACGTTATTCTCGGGTGATTCTAAAAGCGCATAAACTTTTAACGAGAAATATAGCGCGCTATATTTCTATATTTTTAGGCAGCCAAGCAAAGAATACAGAACGTCAACACAAAAACAAAAAATAAATAAATAAACTACATCCAGGGTTCTGAAAGCTTGAAAATTTCTTAGTGTGTAAGAATTTTTTTTTCGTTGGTATCATTATTTTAGCAGTTTTTCGCAAGTTAAGTATATTTTGTGGCTGACGTCGATAATGTATAAAATGCGCGCTTTCTCATAGACCGATATTACGTTACTCAAAGCTTTAAAAAAAAGCTCAGTATTTACATCACATATAAAAAGGTAGACGAATAAAAAATTGCGATCTATATTTTAAACTTAAGTTTATTATCTGAATTCAGCCAACGCCAAAAAAAAATTATATTTCCGTGTAAGTAGCATCGTTGACCGCATGTAACACAATGCACTACAGTCCTTGAAGAAAAAAATCTTTGATTTACAATAAAAAAACACTAGGCACACCTTTGTAGCCTATAAAGCTCGGCCATTGCTTAGTTAGTCTTGAGTATGGCAAGTAAAAAATTGTTAAAGGAACTCCATCCTTAAGCCAAACTTTAAAAAAAGAGGAGCCCTCGGTGGGCTTCTCCGCACTATGTCTCATACTGCGGGGAAGCACATTCCAAAAGCTGTAGGGGCGGTTCCACCGCCTGGCCCGGAGCAGATAAGGCACGTTGAACGTCTCAAGTGTTCCCAAATTTATAGCACCGGCTTCTTTTTTTCTATCTTTTTATTTTGTAAACAATAACAGCAATATAAATTCTACGCAATGCTACAAGGAGTGCTGGCCGAGTTTCTGAAGACCAAACTTTTTCACAAAATTTACGGCTTTTTACGGCTCGTATCACGGAGAGCAGCGGACCGCGCGCCGTTATTGCCACAATAAAAGGACACGTGTGACTTGGCCCTTCAATGTGCCTTATCGCCACAATTTTTCCGGGCAAGTCTCCCCATCCCCAATAAACAGCAGGCGGTGAAACGAGAGGGGGCGGCCGTTTTACGATAGTTGCCTTTGATTTACTCTCAAGTTGGAACCGTTGGCTTCGACCACGAAAAAATGATAAGTCACGAATTTCGTCTCCGAGAAATAAACAAGGTAAATAATGAATAGCCACCAAGTTTGACTTTCCAAACTTTGGGTGATCCCAGCACCCGATAGACAAACATGCGAGAAATGAAGTTGCACAAGTCATTCCACGCCGAAAGTTGAGCGTCGCCCCTAACAGAGGCGACGACGCTACTTGTTTGCACGAGACCCGATGGCACGGGATTGAACGGAACGTTCTCCACCTAAGCTCAGAGTCGGTCGCACAGTCCCTTCCATTCTCAACATTGAACGCGCTACACAAGTACACAAGGTTAAATTTTTTTGGCGTTCGATCCCGACTAAAATCCTCGGACGAACGTGTGTTGAACTACCGACTGATTGAACACGCACACTGATATACTAAATATTAAAACAGACCTGCATAAAAGGTTATAGTGAGAAGGTACCACGTTCCACTGACACTAACTGAATCGTTATATTATTGTGGGACTCGGGTTAGCACGTGGGCTGCCATCAAAATGGCTGCATGCTTTATTTCGTGACAATCTCTAGAGCAGCGGAGTCAGAAATTCTATACCACAAAACGTACTAGTGCTGTGCAGTAGCTTGGGCTACTGCACAACACTAGCTGTTTTTAAAGCTGAAATCAAGCGCATAGCACTTTGTACGTGGTACTTCAACTGCCTGGATTCTATGGGTTTCACCCGTTTTATGAATACAAGATTAGTACCCCGTTAATCTTAAATCGCAAAAACAGAATTTTTACCATCCCCAGAAACAGTTGACAAAGGAGGGATTTGATTCGAAATTCTTGTGTCATCCCGGTATTCGTCGCAGTGATCCATTTTATTGTGTATTATTTTAATATGATTCTGTTTAGGGTAATAGATATATCAGTGTGATTTTTTTATATAGCCCAAGTTCGCTGGGTTGACTAGTTCAGTCTGAGCAGTAACCTTACCGTCTCTTCCTTTAATCTTTTTTTTTTGTAGTTAACGGTAAGAGGAGGTGGAGTTTAGAATAAGGGTGCAGTCCTGGTTGGCAATTCGCGCTTCAATGAACACTGCTGCTCTCGCGATGAAAGCACATATATTACATCAAAGCTCTCATTCACATGCTTCAATCGTGCGTAAATTGACACAAAAGAACGACGAAAGAGCTTAAATTTCGTAATAAGTTAAAGCTTTCTTATCAAAACGCCACGAAACGTAAGCCTAAAAAGAAAATATGAGCATTCAATACTCTTGATTCGCTCCCAATTTTGACTTATTACACGTGGGTCAGAAATGGCTCAAACTCGATTACACCAGAGCGTAACTTAATCATTTCTCTTTATCTGGGGGCTGACTTAACTTGAGAGAAGACCGATGTCTAAACAACCTTTACCCAACGTAAGGTTTCAAAGACTGTGTTGTACACATTCGTTGCCTTCATTATTTTTTCTATTTTTTAACGTAGATTTTTTTAGTTTTTGTACTTCTAAATTTTTCTTTTAAGTTTAGCTAGTTTATTTTCTCGCTATTGACATTTAAATTTGTTTTCTCTTTTTTTGTACTTCCTTCTTTCTCGCTCTCTCTCTCTCTCTCTCGTTCTCTAGTTTTCTTAGAGCGCCGTTACAAATCGGATTGAGTCGCGAAGAGCTCGAAAAATCTTATTTCCAGGTCGAGTCAAAAGACGCCGCCGCCGCCGCCAACGAAAACGTATCTGTGTTTGTGTAGTACTTTTTTTTCGTATTTCTTTGTTGTGCCACGACGGCGCAAGCAGCGGCCGAAAATTCGAAAAGCTATCGGTGGAACTCTCACAAAGGGATCACCTTCCTCCCTCCTCAAACCTGAATAGAAACGAATTCTGAGTCGGCCATCGTTCAGTTCCACGCAGTTGTAGGTGTGTGTGCTTTTGGTGTTCTTGTTGTCTTTTGCGTGTGATGGCGACGCGAGGCGAAATAGCCGTTTCAATTACAGACGAAATGAAAACTAGATTCGCCTTGAGGCTGGAACAGATGTTCAAAAGACCAGTCGAAAATTGTACGATATTCGGAGCACTAGAAAATTGTTCCACGCTATTTTCGAAACATGAGATATTTTCCTTCGCATAAAGTATAAATATGGCTTATTCTTTAAAAGCATACGTGAGATTTTTACGCATATACATACCTAGCTTTGTTGTTGTTGCTATTTTCTTTTGATATGAGTGAGAACCCATTTTCAATGTTAAAAATTTTCCCCAAGTCCTTCTGTTTGTCGCCAATGTGTCGTTTCACCATGAGTCCGGACGCAGCCGGCGCTAGACGAGCTGGTGCGAATAATCAAAAAGTGTCAAAGGTGCAAGTGATTCAGCCTTCCCTGTAAATAATCGGTTCAGCAATGGAATGCTGTACACGTTCAAAAGCATGACGAATATTAGTTTATGCTGAGAATCGGTGGCCGAGCTGGCTAGCGCACACCAGCTCGGAGCACGTGGAGCGAAAGCTCGCGCTGCAGAACCCAGAGATCCTGAGTTCAATCCCCGTCCCTGCCCGTTTCGATGTGGATGAGCACCGTACCGGCGTGCTGTCGTGTATCACTACTGCGCGGTTCGCGCTAAAGACCCCAGGCTAGCGGTTGTACCGCACTGGCTAAATTTCTCATCTACAGCCGGGTCACTCGTCGCCCGTTGAGGCACACAACTTCGGGCTTCACAAACATACACGCAACATTATATATTATTATTATTATTATTATTATTAGTTGATCCGCTTTGGACGCTCTATGTTTCGTCCGATCAGCTCGTAGCGTCAATGAGGAGCGCAAGTTTGTCTGCTTCTTTTGCAGGGGTTGTAGTGATGTCAGAAAGCCGAGTTCTGATTGGCTGTGATTGGAAGGATAGTGGGTAGACCTCAAGGCAGCTTGCTTTGAGGCCTACCCACTATCCTTCGATCAGAGCCAATCGGAACTCGGCGTCGTTCTGACGTCACCACAAGCCCCTGCAAGAAAAGCAGACGAACTTGAGCTTCGCATTGAGCCCGGACTTAACCTTAATATAAAACAAAGTATCGAATTCATGCTTGTGCAAAATAACTATACCAAAGAATGTTGTCCAAGGTTATACCTTAGCCCTATCTCGTGTGTGTTTGTGTGTGTGTACATGTGTGTGTACATGTGTGTGTGTGTGTTTCTGTCCTGTGCTGCACACACAACGATCAGAACTAGCTGCAATTTAAAGCAACTCGAAGTCACACTTCAGTGTGCCAAAGATAGAGCCTCCGATGCATCAGAATTCCACTTTAGCAGGCGATTAATTGATCGAGCCATGTCGGTGTCATCCAGACCGTTCGACGGGGGGGGGGGGATTTGAAATCGGTTCTTCGTAAGAAATTGAGATAATGTTGGTTTGGTGTTCATTCGTTTTTGCGTGTTCTACGAAACCTTATTCACCCGAGCAGCTGCAGAGTGCATTCGGGGAAGAAAATATGGATGCAGACAAGCAAACAACGCCAGGACTTTTTAGGACGTTTGTTGGTTTAATCTACCGAGGACGAAGCTTGCCATGCTGATTTTTTGATCTGAAAGACTAAAACATTGACGCAGCACTGTTGTCCCTATAATTGGCAGATTCCTTTAAGTAATAGTGCCGGTACCACAAACATTATTTGCACTACTGGTTTGGCGAAGCGGCGTGCCAGGGAAGATGTGAATATGTCATTTTCTTATTTTAGGTATTTAGAGCGCAGATCTTAGGCGCCTGTTTCCGCGTACAACGGTGTCGCCGTCGGCGTAGGTGTCGGCGTAACCGCGCGTTGCATTATGGGACGTCACGGACCTTTATACAAACTCAATTTCCCGCTAAATTTACCGAAGAAACTGATTTGGTGTGTAGGTCTGTGATGTCCCACAATGCAACACTGCGCATTCAGTTTCCCCGTTAAATTTAGCGGTAAAACTTACGCCACATGACATACCACACGAATTCAGTTTCCCCACTCAATATAGCGGGGAATTGAATTGGTGCTGACGTCCTTGACGTCAGTTTTCCCGCTGAATCTAGCGGAGAAACTGAATTTTTTCGTAGGTGACGTGACACGAAGTAATGGGACGTAATTTATCAGCGGAGAAACTGAATTGGTGTTGATCTCACGTGGTGTAAATTTTTTAGCTAAATTTAGAGGGGAAGTGCGGGAGGAGGGAAGGGTATGAAGAAGGAGGAGGAGGGGAGGGTACGGAAGGAAAGGAGGAGGGGAGGAGAGGGGGAGGAGATTAGAAGAGGAGGAGGTTAGGTTACGGAGAAGGAGGAGGGGGCATACCCTTTCCTCCATACCCTCCCCTTCTCCTCTTCAAAAGCTGCGCTCTAATTTAGCATTACAGTGATTCGTAAACGTCTTTCATTTTTTATTCTCAGGGTCGCAGCTTTGAACGTCTCTGCCTGTTTCAAAATGCCCAACGAATGTTTAAGAGTAGGTTACGTTAATAAAAATAATTATTTAGGTGCCTAAGCAGAGACATTAATAGCAACAAAACTTAAATCGAAAGCAGTACAAATAAGTTTTTGGTAATGCGACTGAAGACAAAATTAAGTTAGATAATATAACTGCCTGGGATGTTCAATTAAAGCTTATTACAAATAAATTCAGACCGCTTGCGTAAACGTTATTTATGCCATAGAAAAAAAATCTCGACTCAGAAAATTTGTTCCTCGGGAAGGTCAGAAGGAGATATCGATTTAAACAATAATCTAAACGAATATGAAAACACAACAACAAATAACATTGAGTTTTTTTTTTCAATTTAACTTGCACTATGTTCTTCCAAACAAATTGTTGCCAAGGAACTCAAACCTTCTACGACGTCGCTCAGTATTTGTTCATCCACTCAGAAGGGCTTCTCAATTCGGGTGAAGTATTAATACCTCAATCTTTGTTCTATCATTTCACAAAAACAATACTCCATTTGTTGATGAGTTTTTGAGCAGAACATCCCTCATCTCAAGGAAATTAAGGTGTGGTCCATTACGGTGAATGAAAAAAGAAAATAAACACCGATGGATATGCAAAGTAATTTGGCCATAAAAGAACCGAATAGAAATGTCTGTTCTTTTATCATTGTTAAGTTTCGAGACAGCCTCCAGTTTCGATAAAATTAATAAAGCGATTTTCCAAATAGACAAAACAATGGTAGCATATGAAGTCATTTCTTAAAATTGCAACACCGTAGGTATTGCATTAGAGTATCTAAGTATTTCAGTAAAAGGCTTTCAAGCCAATGCATATGGTTTCTCTAGGTTTAGTCCCTTGTCGCTGTTGTTTTAGCGCAAAAATATTAGCCGCCAGATGTTCGAGAACGATTCGTGGACTGACTAGACAAAAACGAACCTCCAGAGTGGAATGCAGTTTCATTATTCTCGTTATCTCACCTGCCCCACAACCATAACTTTTATGTAGGAGGAAAAAAACATATTTAGGGGGTAAAGTTAGGCAACCTGACTGTCTTCTACATTGAGCTGCATTTCAAATCGCGGCTATTTTCAGGTATTGTTACTAACAAGAAAGGAACGAGCAAATATTCACTCTCCGGATTCGACGAAATGAAACGGACTTGTAAGTTTTACTGTTTGTCTTCGTCTGTGTTGGAAGACGACTTTGATATTTCATGATGATGACAAGCAGCCCATTTCTAGTTATCAAATTGGGGAGACTGAAAACCACGTAGGATATGATATTCTGTCCTTTGTGTGTATGTGCTTTTTTAATCACATTACGAAATCGATAGTCTGGGAGTTTTCCGGAATCCAGCTCGCGGTACCAACTTTTTTTTCTTTTTCTAGTTGCGTCACCTGTACTTTTTCGCAACCTGTAATCCCTAATTATGGTGATGTCCCCTCGCAATATTCCTACGTAATATTTAATATATCCTAGTTCTAATCATTGACAGGTTAATACCCTCTTCGCACGAGTAAATTATCTTCACACAAAAATTTACGGTTGGTGAGATTGTTTTTAAAACAATTTTAAAGGGCTCCATTCTTCCAAAGGGAATATATGCGGCTCGAAATGTGCCCTTTTTCCTGCACGACACCGCCGGTTGAGTATCGGCTGTTCTATACTGCCCTCAGTACTTTTTTTTCTTTTTCTTTAGCCGCTTTCAAGGACGATACACAATTAGGACCGCGCAAATTATTATTAACCTTGTGATTAAACGATTAGTAAATTGAGCGCCGACTATTACCTGCTTCGATTAGTTGATCAAGAGGGGATCGCTTTCACAAGTATTATCTGTGTAATACTAAGGACTTCTTAACCTCATCAACGAATGTGACATCACGATCAAAGACAACTTCTGTTTCCCCAAAAACAAGCCATCTCGTTATTTAAAACAAAAATCAAAAGAAAACAAATCGGTGTTTTTTGTTTGTACGCAATATAGAGCTTGGGGTCTAATGTTCTAAATAGATGATAACGTTATTCATTCATTCATTCATTCATTCATTCATTCATTCATTCATTCATTCATTTGTTTATTTTCTGTGTGCTCATGAACAGCTTGACGCCTTAGTAATGATGCACAACAAAATGTTTACAGGTTAGTCACAAAAGTCTTAAAAGCTACGAAATTTGGGTTAAAAACATCATTATTTGCTCCCCTGAGGGTATTGTAGAAGTGTACAGTTAAGGACAGGTTCAACGTCATGGACGAATCTGACGTCCCACAAAATAATAATTGCCATATGCACCAAACACAAGCCATTTATTCCCCCTCCCCCCCCCCCAAAAAAAAAAAAAAAAACTGGTGTAGGCCCTTTTTTTATACAAAATGCAGCGCTTGCGCCGGGTATAGAGTGAGAGGGGCGAGCGGTTAGAAGGGGCACTCGTTCCCTACGGCGCCCTCCCCCCCTCCACCTCTTCCTTCCTAAATCAACCCCTGGGGTACAGGCGCGCTAAAGAGACGCGCCGCCATCTTCCTTCGATTTTTCTGGGAAATGCTGGCTCGACCAAGACAGTTACAGCCGTCGTCTGCACAGCAACGCAAAATCAAAGGACTCCTCTTTCCGCGAAATTAGTTTAGACTCCGCAAAACAAAGAGATCGGGGAAAAACGTGCGGCGGCGTTGAGGAACTTGGGAACGAAGAATAAGTGTCCCAATAAAAGCGCACTTGCGTAAAGGCGTGGGTCAGGACGGCCCGTGTGTGTCAGCAATTAGACGAGAATTCTGTCTCCGCTTCCACTCTTTCTTTTCCTTCTTTTCTCCCTTTTTTCAATGTTTTTGAATTATATGAGGTTATTTATGCCCGTGTCTCGCTTAAACCGGGGTGACACTGCTCATGCATCATATACAAAAGACAGTCTGCAAACACCAGTCACCTCAATATCCGTGGTTCGAATGCCGCTCGCCCAGTTCCTCCTTGAACTCATTGCCATGCGGCATTCGAAGCACGGACCTCGTGGTGACTCGCGTTCGAATCAGTTTGGAGACTGTCTTTTGTGACCCCAGCTTTAAGCCGGGGTGACACTGCTCATGCATCATATACAAAAGACAGTCTGCAAACACCAGTCACCTCAATATCCGTGGTTCGAATGCCGCTCGCCCAGTTCCTCCTTGAACTCATTGCCATGCGGCATTCGAAGCACGGACCTCGTGGTGACTCGCGTTCGAATCAGTTTGGAGACTGTCTTTTGTGACCCCAGCTTTAAGCCGGGGTGACACTGCTCATGCATCATATACAAAAGACAGTCTGCAAACACCAGTCACCTCAATATCCGTGGTTCGAATGCTGCTCGCCCAGTTCCTCCTTGAACTCATTGCCATGCGGCATTCGAAGCACGGACCTCGTGGTGACTCGCGTTCGAATCAGTTTGGAGACTGTCTTTTGTGACCCCAGCTTTAAGCCGGGGTGACACTGCTCATGCATCATATACAAAAGACAGTCTGCAAACACCAGTCACCTCAATATCCGTGGTTCGAATGCCGCTCGCCCAGTTCCTCTCTTGAACTCATTGCCATGCGGCATTCGAAGCACGGACCTCGTGGTGACTCGCGTCCGAATCAGTTTGGAGACTGTCTTTTGTGACCCCAGCTTTAA
>JAZHYW010055243.1:0-126995 GCA_037355805.1 Ixodes ricinus | reverse complement strand
GGTGGTGGTGCGCCGTTAAGGTTTTAAGTCACCTAGGTTAGCCTAGCCCCAATTAGCTGGCATGGGCAGGTGACAAAAAAAAAAAATCTTATCCTTTTGTTGTTTTGGATACAACTACAGTCGGTTGATCAAGCCAATGTCCCGCAGGAAGCGCAGCACTGCCTTGAACACTTTCTGGCACTTCCTTCGAGATCCATCTGGGAAGAGGATATCGAGTGTTGCTCCCGGATTATCCATGCCGATTTGTTGATACAGCACCGTTCGTTGAGCTTCGTATGCCGGGCAGACGCGGAGAATGTGGTGCACAGTCTCTTCCTCGTCGCATTGCGAGCATTCTGACATCCGCCGTTTTCCCATCTTGACTAGAAAGGCCTTCGTGTTGGCCGTGTTTGTGCGCAGTCGTCGCACCAGGGTCTCCGCCGCCCGTGACAATCCAGACAGGGCTCCTCTTGGCAGCGCCGGCTCGTTCCTTGCATCTAGAAGATACCAGCGGACGTCAAGTGCAGCCTGTTGCGGATTTGCCGGTGAAGGGACAGCCGGGATATCCAAGTGAGCAGCTGCGGCCAGCCTATCTGCCTGTTCATTCCCTTCGATCCCCGCATGCCCTGGAATCCACTGGAGCCACGGTGTGGATCCGCGTGCTTCCAACAATGCTAGTGACTTTCTTACGGCAGTCGTTGCTGGGTCCCCGCACTCTGCATTCGCAATCTTCTGAAGGGCGCATCTCGAGTCGGTGAGCACCACCATTCCCTGTGGTGGCAGCAGGGTGGCCGCTTGAAGGGCTTTATCGATGGCAACGAGTTCGGCCACCGTGGAGGATGTGGGTGCTTGAAGTCTCCCGCCCCACTCCCAGCCTTTCTCTGGTATGCAGTAGGCTGCAGTGCTGGAGGTTCTTGCTTTGTTTACGGACCCGTCCGTGTATATTCGAAGCTTTCCCCTATGGTGTTCTTCCAAGTGTGCTTCAACTGCTGCTCTGATAGCGATGCCTGGCCTATCTTTCTTGGAACGCAGGTGCTTGATCCTTACGTCACTGGACACCTTGATTACGTCCCATGGAGCCATCCTTGCTTCGTCCGTCCTCGTCGGTAGTGGGTCCGTGACATTGTAGAACTCTTCTACCGCCTCGCTCCATAGCGATTTTTTCCGGGCCTGGACTCGATGTAGGAACCATCTGCCCGGGTGGGTCATAGATAGTCGCGCCAGCTGGTGAAGTCTCCTTCCTCTGGCCTGTCTTTCAAGCGACTCTGTCCCCGCCTCCAGAAGGACCGCGTCGTTCCTGGCAGCGTTGGGAATCCCCAGGGCTGTTCGTAGTCCACGCCGATGTTGCTGTTCCATCCTCTCCAGGTCCGTCCGAGATGGGGCCATGTATGGGAGTCTATACATTACCCTTGACGTTACAAGCGCCGTGTGGGCAGCTGTGATGGTCCGCTCCGTGCATCCCCACGCGGTTCCAGTCATACGGCGAACAGCATTCATGGCAGGCCTGCATGTTTCCGATGTCGCTTTCACGGCTTGTGCCCATCTCAACCTGCTTGTGATGACGATTCCCAGGAACCTCTGCTTGGTGACCTTCGTGACGTTCTTCCCCGCTAACACGATGCCTGGCGGCTGAAACCTTCTTCCATTCCCCGTACCGGCATCCAGACGGTCTTGCTCTTTGACAGGGACAACCCCGATTCAGCCAGAAACTTGTCTACTGCTTGCGTGGCGTCTTGTATGCTCCGGTGTATCTGTGTTGTGTATATTCCTGCCACCCAGAGGCACACATCATCTGCATAGATAGACACTTGTACCGGGAGTGCGGTTGGTGGGATGACGTTCGGTAGTGTCGCCATCACGATGTTGAAGAGCACCGGGCTCAACACGCTTCCCTGTGGTAACCCTCTGTGCAGCACCCTTGGCGAGGACACTGTACCATCGGACCTGATCTGAATTTTTCGCCCGCTCAAAAAATTTGCCAGGAACTTTTGAATTTTACCGGTCAGGCCAATCTCGGTCATTCTCTTAAGGACTGTAGGGAGCGGCACGCTGTCGTAAGCTCGTTCCACGTCCAAGAACACCGCAGTCGTGTTCCTCCGCCTGTTCTTGTTGTCCTCAATATCACTTGTTAGGTCCAGGATACTGTCTTGGGCTGCAAGCCCTCTCCTAAAACCGGTCATACAGTTCGGGAGACAGTGATGTTCTTCCAGGTACCAGCATATCCGCGCTTGCACCATCCTCTCGAATAACTTGCTTATGCACGAGGTTAGTGAAACTGGGCGGTATGACTCCGCCTTTCCTGGCGGTTTCCCTGCCTTGAGCAAAGGCACCACCATTGCTTCTTTCCACTCGCTTGGTACGTCCCCGGAGTTCCATATAGCGTTGAACCATTTGACCAGGGCATCTTGGGCCTCTTCGGTGAGGTTCGTGAGTGCCTGGTACGGGACTCCGTCGGGTCCGGCTGCGCTCTTCTTCCGACATCTGCGAAGGGCACTCTGAAGTTCTTGGACCGTAAACTGGGCATCCAGAGGTCCCGCCGCGGTGTTTGGTACCCCAGGTCTTCCCGCCGCCTCTGCCGGAGCGTACAGGGCGCACAGACTCTCCGCTGCTGCTTCTGGTGTTTCGTTGGCCGCCAGCGCTAAGACCTGCAGGGTATGTCTTGAACGGCTTTTCCCAGTCATTGTCCCTAGGACGGTCCACAGCTTAGTCATGGACGAGTGTGCGTTAGCGTCCTTGCACATGAGCTTCCATCGATTCCTGACCAGCACCTTCGCGTGTCTTCGCAGCTTGGCCGAAACCCTGTTGAAGCTGGTCTTGTCCTCGGGCTCTCCCGTCCGGCGGTACCTCCTCTGCGCCCTGGTTCGTGCCGCTTGAAGGTTTAAAAATGTGAGGTCCGGCTTTGGGAGCCATTCTGTGACGAACGTAGTGCGCGTGGCCATCTGTAACGCTTGAATTATAGCTGCTGGAATTTCTTCCTGACTCAAATCCAGCGCTGCTCGAAAAACATCCCAGTTTGTGCACGTACGCAAGACTTTCCTTGCCCCCTGACACCCCTTGATGGTGATGTGGATGGGGAAGTGATCACTTCCCCGTGTGTCCGGGGCTAGCTCCCACTTCATCTCCAGGGATGGCGAGTGCGCTGTCACGTCAAGAACACTGTACGAGTTCGGAGGCCTGAAGAACGTTGGCCGTCCGTCATTCGCCACCGCCAGTCCCATCTGCTCTATTAGTGTCATGAGGGCGTCCCCCTCTTGTCTGTTCGAGCACTTCCCCAAGCCACATTATGTGCGTTGAAGTCGCCGCATAGAAGCAACTCCTCTGTTCGGTCCTTACACCATGCCATAATTTCCTCGCTCGGCAGGTCTGTGCCATTTGGTCGTACATATCCCAGAAGAATGGCGAACGTTCGGTTCCCGATGCTCATTCTGGCTCCCACGAACTCTGCTGAGGTCGTGCAAAGTTGGCTGGTATCGAGTTGTACATGCGGTATTTCCCTCCGTATAAATAATACCGCGCTTCCATGTGGAAATCCTGGTATTGCCTGTGTCGTTAGTCTAAAGTATCCAGGTAGCGATCTTTCGCCCGGCAGTCCCGCTTCCGTCAATGCCAGCACCGGACTTGGGTTGCTTTGCAGATGCAGGCTAACCTCACTGTGCTTGGCGTTGAGGCCTCTGGCATTCCACTGTAGGACGGTCGGTGCCGTTCGAGTGATTGTGTTTCCTCTGGGGGTTTGTGCTGCCATCCCATGCCTTGCTTGCTTCTATGTGCTGTCCATCTAGAAGACAGCCCCAAGGAGGCCCTCCAGGAAGAGAAGACTGTTTAGTGTTGTGCGGAACTCCGATGGTGGCAGCAGCTCGAGGAGCCGGCGCACTGTGTTGAATACCAAGCTGATGAATTTGCTCGCGGTAGACCGCTCAGCAGACTCTGGAACTGAAGCCCCTTGCTTTGGCAGTATCCCCTGTGTCTCAGGATGGTGACGTGGCTTGTTTCTGTCCGCCGCCGGATTTGGGGGGGTGCCCTGAGTGACATCGCGGTAGGTGAGACCCCTCGCGTGATTGTCCCTGCCACCGTTGTGTGGGTTATCGACCTTTGCTGCCCCTGCCGGACTAGAACTGCCTTGTGCCCCAGGGTCCACTTCTTGCGTGGTGGTCTGGCGTTTAGGCTGCGGGGTGCCCGTTCCGGGTTTCTTTTCATGTTGCTTGTTGTGCCTTTTGATTTTTCGCTGTTCCTCGACTACCTTGGCCGCTTCCAGGAACGTGATGTTCTCTCGCCCCTTGACCTTGCAGGTCTCCTTCTCCTTTTGGAGCTTTGGGCACTCCGACGAGGTTGCCTCGTGCGCTTGCTGGCAGTTTACGCACTTCTGTGCTGAAGTGCAGTTTTCTTCCCCATGAACCTGTGCACATTTGGGACAAATGGCGCTGTTAGGACAGGTTGCCACTACGTGTCCGATGCGAAAGCACTGTCGGCACTGTAGAGGACGCTGGACGAAGGGCCTAACACTGTGCCTTACTAATCCAATCTTGACGTGGGCAGGCAGCGTGTCACCCTCAAACACCACCTTGACTGCTTGCGTTTTGCCTAGCCGCCTAACTTGCAAGACGCTCACTCCGCTGCCGATGATCTTACTCAGTCTGTCTTCGGTGATATCGGTGTCGACGTCCGAAATTACACCTACTCGAGAGTTTTTCGAGCGAGGGAGAAAAGCTCGGACAGGCACCCCACATATTTTGGTCACAATGAGGAGCTCTAGCACCCCCGCCTCCGTCCTCGCATCCGTGGCTATTATGTTTTTCCGTGTGTTTACTCGTACCTCGCTAAACTGACCGGGAGCCAGTGCTTCCAGTTCGTCAGATAGCAGCTGGCGGTTGATTTTCTTCAGATTCGTAGCGGGAACGGTTGGCGCGAACAGAACGGTGCGTGCCGTATTAGGAAGTTTCACGATACCTTGGCTCCGTTGAGATCCTTCGTGTCGAGTTCTCTTTTTCTTTCTGCTGACTGTTGTGAAGTCGCCGTCCTCCTTGCTTCCGAGAACGCTGCCGTCCATGGCCCCTTCGTCGTCTTGTAGCATTGATGTGTGTGCGGACTCGCCGGAGCTGCTCTCACTCAGGTGTCGCTTTGCTGGCGTGGGGGTCGCTCCTCCGTCCGGGCGTTGACTGGCGTAGGACATCGATTGGGAGGCCGGAACCCGCTGTACAGGCTGCTGTCCCCTGTAAGGGGTGGTGCCGCCCACCGTGGCCAAAGCCTACGAACTTCCTATCCACTTCCGAATACACCCCCGCCCACTGGACTAGAAAGAAAGAATTTCCCGTCCCGAGAAAACCGCGTGAACCGGTAGCCACGAGCGCTGACCAAAAGTCTGAAGTCCCAGGAAGACGGCCCGTGCTTTATAGGGTGCATGAGTGTTGATGTCACTGACGATGAAGCCGGGTAGCCGGAAAGCACCGATGAAAATCGATGTCTTCAACGACGAAGCCTGGCAGCATTGTTGGTGACGAGCGAAGCAGGGTCGTGGATGACGGCGAAGCCGACGACGTGCCATTGGAAGCAGTAAAGAAGAAAATCGATGTCTTCAATCGACGAAGCCGGGCAGCATTGTTGCGGTGTGACGAGCCAAGCAGGGTCGGATGACTCTGCGAAGCTGACGACGTGCCATTGGAAAGCAGCAGCGAGCAAGATACGCAGGATGATAGCACCTGCACGAGGAAATACAAGAGGGTTTGACGAGTCTGCATTCCTGCCGCTTGCACATGCCCAGTTGCTCGCCCTCCCGCGGCGGAAAAGGGAAGCGCTCTAGTGAGGGTCCCCCGATTCTCCCGTGCAGCGGGCGTGGCGGAACTGCGCGCGATCATGGCTCGCGAATTGTCATTTCCGAACGCAAATAACACTCTTCAGTGTCCCAACGTAGTGCTGCAGCCGGTATGGGATTGTACCTTACTAGAGAGCTTTAGTATTGCGTATAGAAGCAAACGCAAGCGCTGTGCGTTTGAGTTAGAGTTGCGTGCCCCACGTTGTGCGTGCGCCTCATCGCCATGCGCCAATCCAAGACCAAAATTTTGGGCTCCGCGCACGCGCAGTGTAGAACACGCAAAGCTAACGCAAACACATAGCGCTTGCGTTTACTCGTATACGCAATACTAAAACTCACAACTGTTTCACCGGCTTGCAACGCCAACGCAACGTGCTGCAGTGAGCAGACGTGCAAGCAGGTAGGCGTTCCTTCGAACTGGAAAGGCTGAGATTGGCAAAACGACGGAGCATAAAAATGAAAGTAACTAAATGCTATAAAAAATTGATAATTAAAAAAAAATATTTTTTTAATTATTTTTTTAGGGCATTAGGTCTGGAAGGATATTGGCGGCGACTTTGTAACTCTTGCCGAGTGTCAAAAGTCGCGACATTGAAAGCAAAGTACGCTTTACCCACAATTAATGTAATTTTACAGGGATTTCTCACATTAGCGAGAATGTTTTGATTTTAGACTATTGTTTTATAACTTGGTCATTAAAAATGCTGCAGTTGGCACCAGTGATGATAATTAGCACACTTTTGATTGTCATACTTGTTCGAGCGTTTGAAATTAGATAATAAGCAACAAATTATATTAAATATTTAAAAATTGCGTATTAAATTGTTCGAATTTTAATACTATTATTATTAATACAGATCACGGCAATCTATGCCCCCTTAACGCTACGATCACAAAAATACGTCATTTAACCATAATAGTCTTTCCAGAAAGGTATCAATTTTTTAGCATATGAAACACTCTGACATTGTTATCAAGATAGACAAACAGTCAAACACTGGATGCAATATAAAGTCCTATGCGTCACGCGTTGCTATAAAAAACACACACACTTCAGCTGTCTGACTCTGATTCCGTCTTTGGGTTGTTGTAGTGAGAACAGCGTTTATTAATTTATACGTTTTGTGGGCATATTGTAAAATTTTGATTTATTCTGTTATGATTGTGCTGGGAATAATGATAAAGCAATTAATCATCTAAATACCCCAAACCAATTAAAAGGCCCGCAGTTCATTCTTTCCCATCACAACTATCTGAGCGAGAAAAGGCAGCGAGAACGCACAAATATCAGCACTGATTTTTTCAACAACTACAATATTCTATGTTACCTCTAAGGTGTATGAAAGACCCTGTCTTTAATAGGACACTGAAATCTCCAAAATAATTTGAAGTGCCTGAATCGAACACGTACGTATGTCACAAAAAAAAAAAGTTTCCGCGAACAACTTATTTAACTAAATCTTTACGATGTGAGACACATCTTGACCTATAAAAGAATTCGAAATTAAGACCTATATCGTCAAATTAAATCCAAAATATAGGTTAGTTTCGGTTTCGCTCCAGAATTAAAACGTGCTTCCTGGAGTAAGTATTACGCTCAACACCGTTTTTGTTTTCAGGGCAAAGAGGTGACCTGTCCTCATAACATCCTAGCTTCCTCGTATTACCAGATATAATTTGTGTCGCTCAGTGAAGCCAGCACACTAGACAGGCTCAGCAGCGGCACGCACCTCCGACCCTCACTATAACCGCCATTTTGGAAAGCGAGTGGCGCCACCTATAGTTAGTTGGAGTCACGAATAGGCTCCCCATTGGCTAAGATACTCAATATCTTTCTGAAACAGGACGACAGAGGCCGCACTGCTACACGTGCCCTTAAAGTCCCTTGATACTTCTTTTTACAAGTATAACGGGACCCAATAAAAATGACAAAGCACATTACGCCGGAACAAAATGACGTCATTCAGTTCAGTTTTCCACTGTGCGCCGCCATTCGCTTCCTGAAACCTGCACCGTCACGCAGTTGGCGCTTCAAAGAATGTCGTTACTTGTAGCAAGTTTTTATCTGGGAACTTTAACGTGCCCTCCTGATCTCCTCGTTCTTTTGTTGTTGTGGCACATCATTATCGTGGTGTCTTCATGCCTATACTTCGTTTCACCTTCCGTCCAGAGCGCAGCCGATGCTACGAGATTATACGACGAATCATACAGCGTCAAAAGGGCACCGTCATGGTGTTCGTAATGTTTCTGTCTGTGTTTTTCATCGCTGAACCAATCCTAAACAGAACAAGCCTAGTGATTTGCACTTTTGACGCTGCTTGATTGGTCCCGTTCCCTCGTAGCATCCGCTGCGTCTGGACGGAAGGTGAAACGAAGTATAGGGGCGCACCCGCACCTGCCACAATAAATTGCCTAAAGTCTCCGGGGCACTGCTGAGGTCCCAGAGAAGCGGAAACCTAGAATAAGATCGGTAGTGGTGTCCTCACGTTGCACAAGGTCAGCCCAACGAGCTTGAGTTGAGTATCACCTTAGAGCGGTAAACCGCAACCCGAGGCCTGCAGCGGAAATGCCCCCCCCCCTCCACCCCCCCCCGGTTGCCGCCATCTTGCCTGTTTGCCGCATTAGTGATCACGTGACGTCAAGATGACTGAGCCCAGAGGTGGGCTTGATCAGATTGGTCAGATCACGGCAAGCAGAGGGGCCTCTGGGACTGCGTTCCAATCTAATACCCCTGTCAGACGGGCACCTCAAATGACATTCAGTCTAAATGACATTTAGGCAGTGTCACACGGCAACTCATATGACATTTGACTTAAATGACATTCGAGCTCAACTGAGTTCTCCTGTAAACTCATTTACGACTCGTAAATGTGTAGTCTCGTCAACTAGCGGTCAGCACAAGTTCCGCGAATTGAAATAAAACATTATAAATAATATAAATACAATTGAAAACAATGCTTGTAGCAATTATTTTTAGAAACAAATGCTTATAACGTGTATATCTCGCCCACCTTTTATCGCGTCAGTTGCGCGTCATGAACGCGATCCGGCGTTCCGGCAGTTCCGGATCCATCGCACTACGATCATTGTCGTCAGCAGGCTCCATCGCTACAAGCTCACGGTCTTCGCTTGAATCAATCGCAGACGTAAACGTCAACGGGGTATACGAATCCGGCGAAGAACGAAAGAGCGCGAGAACAACGGCGAGCAAGATGCACGGAGTTCCGAAAGCAGACGAGCCACCGTGAGACGAGCCGAGCGAACGCCAAGGTACAGAACATTTACTCTAGAGTGAGATCGAGTATATTTTGGACCGCGGCCCTGCTTACCGTAATCTGGCCAATCTGATCTGGCGCACCTATGGCCGCAGCCATCTTAAAGTCACGTGATCACTAATGTGGCCAACGGTCACGATGGCGGTATCCGGCGGGTGCCATTTTTGGCCGCTGGTTTACCGCTCTAAGTTTACTCAAGCTCGTTGGGTCAGCCACAAGATTAAGAAGGTGGCGGAGAGTCACCAAGTCCCAATTCTCTTCTTTTCTCAGAAAAAAGAAACAAGAACCGGAGAAGTTGTGTGGTAAAATTGATAGGGGAAGAGGGCACACAGCGCGGTGCACAAAGAAACATAAAAAGAAACAGTTTGTAGCGTGCGAAGTGAGCATTTGACATTGGACAATCTGGTAAATGAGTTAATAATCAACTGAGGGAGCATCCGTTATCTATGAGATCGTCCCCTGCGGAACATTTGGCAATTCATTGCGACAGGTGTGAGTGCGCTCCTAAGTTTGAAGCAACCGCCATATTGATGCGCCATAACAACAAAAGAACGAGGGAGATTACTGAAGCATTTTACATATCACGATGTGAGGAGAGTATTTGTGTCAGTGTGAACTCTGTTGTGCTGTTTCAGAAAAGGATAGTGTCTTAGCCAGCGAGAGCCTCAACAGTAAACTTCGAAACACCTATAAGGGTGTTTGGAAGGTGTTTCATACCAAATACACCTTCTCAAAGCAACTTTTTTTTTTATAATCGGTGTAATGTTTTTGGTGCACCTACTAAGCCGTATAAAAGAGGTGATGTTGAACCTTTGGAGGATTTGGAAAGGTGTGCAGCAAATATCACATATTTTACAGGGAAGTAGGTGTTTCCGCCTAAAACACATATTTTCAAGTTTGCCGGTATATAACTTCACTGAAATAACGGACCGGTGTCATACTGGGCTCTGCGTATAACACCACATATTTTGGGGAATGTTGGGAAGGGGAGGAAGGGGGGGGGGGGGCTAATCTAACCAGAAAAAAAAAAGAGTTGATTGAGCACAAAATGAGAAGTGACTGCCATTCTCATTTCTCATATTTTCGGTTTGGAACTATAAACCACATCTCTATTACTATCATCAAGAAGACACTGCGGTCGAACTGGCAGATGGAAATGCATCGTTTGTCAATCAAGTTATTAAGGTTTTTAATTATTTTTTTCGTGTTTTTGAGGCACCTGTACGATTTGGAAATGTTAATAAGGGACTAATGAGAACTTTCGATGCATGTACGTCAGTTTTGTAATCGGAGCCGTACTAGAATGTTGACTACAAAGATATTTATTTTCTAGGTGGGCGAATATCGGAACTGCCAGTCGTATATTAGGAATTTAAAAATTATGAACTTCGTTTGGTAAATTGGGTGTCTTCATTCGCGATATTTCAGTCAGTGATTCCCCTTGACGTCAATAAGAAATCTTTCACGTTTCAGTAACAAGCTGTGCTGGTGTTTATGTTTGCAGTTCAAACCTAAAATATTCGAACGAAGGAAAACAGTGACGTTTAACAACGTTACGTCGAGATATGACTTCAAGTTACTTCGACATTCGTGCTTCGTATGGCGCGTCTCGAGCCACTCGTCCAATGGGTTGCCTCGCGAAGTTTACGAAGCAGGGGTGTATCGTTCTTTGCGGCCGTATCTCGGCCCAAACCCCCGCTGTTACTCAAACCCAAACGCTTGTCAATTTATTAACATGTATAAGTCTCCCTCCTCGCAATAATGCCTTTTAGGCGCTGCGAGGTAACCTGAATAAATAAATAAATAAAAAATGTGCTTCACGACGCTAACATTTCCATTAAAGGCTGATTGAGTCTCAACATGCGCATGCATAGAGACAAATGATGTTGGCTACAGAAAATAAATGGGCATCATATCCTAATTGTAAACTTATGAAAATCACTTAAACCTTTTGGACTAGATACCTGCAAGCTCTGAAACTTTTGCATCTGGTCCAAACCGCTGAGACGGTACGTTTGGCGATGCAAAGTTTGTTTTTTTGCGGTAAAGAAAAATCACAATTTTTTTTTTTCAGAGACACCCGGTACATTTTTGTTTGCAGTTCATTTGTGCCAAAGTTCTAGTTCCAACTGCAGCTACACACGTAAAAAACTAGGTCGCCCAGATACAAGTACGAAACTTTTTTTCAAATGACTTAGTGAATTAATATTGTATCTGCAAAAAGGCAAGTTGTCCATAGTTGAACAACCTATCGCAGTTGATATTCAAAACCACTCATGCCTTTTAATTGAAATCTGCTGATGCATTAGGTTATGAACTATGTTTGATTTTCCGAACTAATAAATCAATTACATTACACTGTAGTTCTTGTCTCTTCGAAATTAAGCAGTTTTTTTATTGCTGAATTAGAAGACTGATCATAAAAGTGTATTTTTATCGAGAAACCAAAGCTTGGCTGTGATGTTTGGGTATGAAATAGTACAGTATGTTTGTTAAGTGTGAGTCCCTTTTTAGGAGACCATGAAACGATTGTTCAACTTCTTCCTTCTAAGCTTCAATCCTCGGCTCAAAAGCGAAATGAGAAATCACGTAGTCGTGACGTACTTGGGCACCAGAGGCGATGACTCCAAGCTTCCACCGTGCTTATTTAAGCATGCCATGGAACTTGTCATTCTCAAGTGATAAGTGCCGTCACGGCACTCATTGACCACGAACGTGAATTCAAATGTTCGTCGACGGATTTATTAGCAAGTTTTAGTAGACCGTGTTTCCCCCTCCGCTAAGCCCCTCCGCTACCCGGAACTCTACAGCCAAGGACAATGGCGCGCAGGCGCAGTGGCGGTTTCTTCGTAGCGGAGGGGGAAACATGGTCTACTAAAACTCCCTATTGTTGACGAGCGCATACGTCCGAGTTACGCAGTGCTCGTGTCCAATGCGTGAGCTGGGTTCGGCTGACGTGCTTTTGGGTACCGCGGATGCATCACAGTGAAGAGGTGCAGAGCTTTTGAAGGAAAGGAGGTACGAAATAGACAGCTATATTCTCAAGTTTTTGTATCGAAATGGCTTTCGGCTTTGTACGCTCGGGCACTAGTTTTATTTTTGAGCACTAAATGATATGTGATTAAGAAAATTCCAATTTATCACAGCCGAAAATTCATTTCACGGTCCCTTTAACTTTTCTGTGCAGTGCAGCACGTGTGCTGTGGAAAATTTACAGGATCGAATAACTATTGGCTCTGCCCAAATACATGGGCCTCCTTGACAAACAAAGGGCACACCTCGACAAAAGAAAAATTGTATGTTTTAAATTAAAAGGAAAGTATGATGCTTTAAATTTTGTTACTTTTCTTCATATGACCATACATTTCTCTGTTGTACCAACTTTTTTCTTTTAAAACGCAAACAAAAACAACCTTGTAGAGAAATTCAGCGGCACACGACTCTATGCAAGTTTCTTCTATCGTTAGAGTGCTAACAATAGAAAACATTAGGCGTCATATGTAGCTCAAGTGCTCTTCAAGGCTGTGTGTATTTGTTTTCTAAAAAAGATGACACAACAGAAAAATGTAGAGCCCTATAAAGAAGGGAGACAACATTGCTTCCTGAGGTGTAACAACACCTATCAAAAGGTGTAACAACACCTCTCAAAAGGTGTAACAAAGCGTATCAAGACGAGGGAGTTATAGATATTGGATAAGTTACCGCTTAGACCTATAAAGGTATTTTGAAGTTTACTCTGCACGACTCTCTGGGACGCGGCCCGCAAGCCTCCCGTGGCTACGAGCCCCCGTTCCCTGCCTCGAGCATCACATGCGCCATAAATAATAGTTGTATAGCGTCGATTCATTTCCGCTCGAAAATGAGGTCTGCTCAGATAACGTGTTCACGCATTTTGCACTAATATGTTTACTTTTGGATGGAGTATTGCTTCGATTAAATATTTTCTTCTAAGCCCTTTCTCATGTGATTTAACCGGAATGGCAGTACCACTACTATAGTCCGTTGCAACCTAAGAACGAAAGGCGAGGGTAAGACGGGCCGGAAAGAGGAAGCAGACGGAACGCTAAAGAGAGAAGGAGGTTTCTCCTCTCTTCTCCAGCGTTCCGTCCGCTTCCTCCTCCCCGGCCCGTCTTACCCTCGCCCTTCGTTCTTAGGTTGCAACCGACTATAGACATTAAGCTCTTTGCTCAAGAAGGCTGCACCTCAGCTGCACGAGCTCTCTCTCAGCAGGAACAACTTCCAGAGATAAAGCTATGATCTTGGGCATCTAGCTGTCAGACAGCACCTTTAAAATCTTAGTATTTTCTTATAGTGCTGCTATAAACATAGCTAGGAAAGCAATAGCTGCTATATGAGGAGGTATTTGTTTTATGCTTGTTTTGCCTAGTGAATTCAATTGTACTAAAGGGCAAGGACGGTATGTTTGCTCCCGCTCGATTTAAAACTGCCAGTAAATTGGTGCGATGGTGTTTTAAATCTTCTTATAACATCACGTGAGGGTCACAAAGTGGTCGTATATGGATACGAAAGTTAAAAATGGCGAAACGGTGGGCTTACAAAAAGCAGAAAGCACAAGGTTCCTTGTCCAGAAAATCTCTGGGGTGTCGCTGGGACGGTCGGCTGCTTTGTAACACCAAAGATCAGTGTTGTTTGTTTTATTTACTCCTTCTTTGGTACCAAAGTAACAAAATATGACCCCCCCCCCCCCCCCGCACCTCCCGCTGGCCCTCGTCATGTCGGCGGTGGGCTATCCGGCCCTCACACTCGAACGAGTTTGAGAACCCTGCTATGGTGTGTGTTCACGTCGGTGTGATGGATTATTCAGAAATTTCGCAGTTTTCATGCTTTTTTTTTCATTTGAAAAATTGAGTTCTTAGTTAGCGCCTGGTTTGTTTATGTTTTCCTCTGGTCCTTTGTCATTTTGCGCTGTTTTCTCGTTTCAAAGGACAGAGACAGGACAAAACGTAAACCATGATGTTTTGTCCTGTCTTCGATCTTTGTACCGCTTTTCCTTTATCTCGAGAAATCTTTGTCGCCGAGATAGGATTCTCGGTTGGAGCGGCAGGTGAAAAACAAGAAACTGTCCGCCCGTCAAAGTTTGTTCGCCATTGTTGTTTACTTAAGTCCCGCTAGAGCGAGAAACAAACAGCCGAAACCGACTATGGACAGGAGATCGAACGATAGGGGCGCGGCAGTTCATCCGAGCTCCCTTTGCGTGGCGCCTGATGAGAGGCGCGCGCTCCGCATTAATACTGCTATCATCATCATTGACGGCGCGGTTCTGGCCTTTTCACAAATAACAGCAGCAGAAATTGTTTCTGCTGCTGTTATAGTCATCATTTTTACTTTTTACTGGCGAAAGGGCAAAAGCCTAACCAAAACCATGCTGAACCTCGAGAGGAGTCGGGACTCAAAAACAGCCGCGGAGCAGTGGCAGACGAAAACGCTGGATTAATGCGCCGCCAGCGCCACCCAGCTGCAAAAAATCGGACACTGGTTTCGGACCCTCGAATGTACAGCGTCTATGGGAAGTTCCATAACTGATTTGATCTAGTAACGGTGGTCCCCACAGCCTTGTGTTTACCCACACAGCATAACAAAGAAATAGAGCCTCTGCCTATACTCTATTTAACCTTATGATGTACCGTAGAGAACAGCTACAGCGCGGGATTCTTGCTCTTGGAGCACATCTCGACGGCACAAGCTCTCGTGCATTAAGGGCAACTGCCAACGCTATAAGCTCGCGCTTCTAGTCTTCGCTGCAGTACAGCATAAGGTGAAACGGAGTATAGCGTAGTCTGGGCACGAGCGCATCGCTCTGACCAGTGCTTTTGTCGAAAAAAGGGGGTATCGGTGCCTAGTGTACTAGCGCACACCAACTCGGAGCACGTGGAGCGAAAGCTTGCGCTGCATAACCTAGGGACACGGTGCCTAGGGATCATGTTCCTGTGTTCAAACCCCACCCTTGCCCGTTTCGATCTGGGTGAGCATTGTACCGGCGTGCGGTCGCGTATCACTACTGCGTGGTGCACGTTAAAGACCCCAGGCTAGCGGTTTGTACTGCACTGGCTAAATTTCTCATTTACAGCTGGAAGACAAGACGTCCGTTGAGGCAGACTTAGTTCTTGGCTGTATAAACATACACACACCGCAATTCTTTTTGTCGCAAAAGGAGCGGTCTTCGAATCGTCGTTTTCGATTTCTCGGGTCATAAACACAAGAAAATACGGTTTGTTGTCCCCATTGCTGAAGCGTACCGCTAGAGGCGTAACTGTTCGATCTCCTCCCAATATCCTCAAGCACGAAAGAACAGCGTGACGCGAAGGTACCTTTGGCAGACTGGGGATTATTCATTACTTTACAAGCACTGAGAAACTGTACGGTGCCTCGGCGTGCATGCTGCACATGCTTCAGGCTTGTCGGTGTCGGTTGTTCCTGTCTGTCGCTCTAGTGGGATTCGGGCATAGCCTCGTTCCACTAGAGAGCAACAAACCGACACCGACCAACCTCGAGCACATGCAAGCCATCCAAAGACACCTTCGCGTGCATGCTGCACACGAAGGTATCTTTGGAAAGCTTGCAATCTATCGGTGCTCTTGAAGCAAGCACGAGTGATTTCAAGCCTTCCTAAAACACCTTCGCGTGTATACTGCACGTACGCGAGGTTGGTCCATGTCGGTTGTTGCTGTTCGTCGCTCAAGTAGGACTAGGGCTTTATGTGTTTCGCTACTTAGGACGATATTTTCCTGTGTCGGCGAACAAAGGTTGTTAATCACTCGAGAACTAAGCCATGAGAATATATCTAACAAGGCTATGTTTGACATGTTTATGATTAGTGTTTGTTGTCTGTTCATCTCATGTAGGGGTATCCAAATTCCGGCCCACGGGCCAGATCCGGCCCGCAGAAGCTTTCCAGGCGGCTCGCGGACGGCCGCGGTCTTTCCAGTGACTCCCATGCAATCAGCGGCCCGCTGCTACCAACGCAAAAAAATAAGCGCTAAAAAAAAAACGGCGTCGCGACACGCACTAAAAGCGCAAACGAAGACATCAGAAAGAACGAGAGAAAACTGTAGTGTTGTGCGAATATTCGAATTTTCATCTAGTAGTTTCGAATAATGCGCTATTCAATTTTCCCTTTGATCGGCTGCTTGTGAGCTCCAAATTTCGGCTGAGCCGAAATTTGGAGCTCACAAAACAAGGCTGGAGCGATAGGCGGGACGCTGCAAAGCCCAAAAACATCACTCATAAAGCGATATCTCTAACGAATGGCCATATTTTTTTTTGGGAAAAGAGGTGCAGGATTGAAAACGGCCAACGAGGCCGGCAAGACATGTGACGTCACGACTCTCATTCCCTCCCCGCTTCGTCTCCTCGAGGTTGCTCGAGCGGATGAACCGAAGCAAGGAGGAAAGAAGCGAGGCCGTTTCCCTCATTCTCAACTGCTCCAGGAGGAGCGTGACTTCATAGTCCTCGCTTGATCGCGCCCTTCTTTCCCAAAAACACGGCCATCAGTTTGAGAAATCGATGTATGAGTGATGTTTTGCAGTTCATAGTGTCCCGTTCAACGCTTGCAATGCGGAATCTAATTTCAGTTCAGTCTGTCTGAAATTCGTATTTTTCGAAGTGTTGACCCGTTGAGCGCCGTTGAGCGCGCCCAACGGGCAAGCCCCGTGGAACTCGCTTTTTATCGAACACCGGTGCACTGCGGAGAAGAAACACCCACGGAGCTCGCTTCCGCGGGTTTTGCTTCACCGCAGTGCAAGGGTGCTCGTTAAGAAGCGCACTCAACGGGGCTAATCCGCCGCTATCAACATTTAGAAAAGCACAAATATTGCAGTCACGTTCTTTAAGGTGATCTGAGGAAGTTTCTGAGGCGGCCTTAATATGGCGATAACTCACTTTGTTGGCTCTAAGCATCCTAGAAATCCCTAAATCATGACGATACGTGGCCGATTTTCATATTAAAAAAGCAATCAAAGGTCTCAACACTCCGATTCCATCTCCGACGATGGGAGGAGCATGTTCCCAAACGAGGACCAGTGTCAGTCATTAGCAAGCGAAAAACCCTTGCGCCTCCAACCAGTAGAACCGCGGAGCGATATCTCGAATGCGCGCGCGCTTGACAACCAACACACTATCACTCGCTTGCAACAAAAAAGAAAAAAACAAAAAAAACACGATAGTGTGTTGTTTTTGAGACGATTACTGCAGTATTATATTCCTTCTCCGCGAAAAATTAACTTTTCGACTACCCTTACTTGCTCCTATCATCTACAAAAGCATACACATTTTGTAATAACAGCGTTTGTAATCTCAACGAAATGTCCCATTTTCATTGGTCACATGCCGTCCTGGCTGCCGGTACAATGCTCCTCCCATCGCCGGAGATAATGTATATTTTTTATTGCTTTTTTAATAGGAAAATTGGCCCCGCATCCTTATGATTTATGGATTTCTAGGATGCTTAGCGCCCGCAGAGTGAGTTATCGCCATATTTAGGCCATCTCAGAAACCTCCTCAGGGCATCTTTAAGAGGAAAGCCAACTTTTAAAGCGGGATGGTGTACGCGCGCGAGTTGTATGTGCAAAACGAGATGGAAGCTTTGTGAATGTTGATACTTACACCACAGTAAAATATTCAAAATTCAACTGTGGCTAATATGCAAGAGCATATGATAGGCAAAAATGTCATGACAACCTACGTTCATCATTCACGATTGTCGGGTTTTTTTTTTTCAAATTATCGGACTAATAAAAATATTTGCATTACCATGACGATTTATAAATCCCCTCAATTAGGTTTAGCTGGACATCTCTCTGGGTTTAATTTTATGACCAATGTATCGTTTACTTGCTATTCACATGTAGGCAAGGGACTTTCTCAGGTCAGTCCACAAATATAGGTAGATTAAAATTAGCTTAAATATAGACATGTGTAAGGTTGGGACCAACCTTTACGAGTTCAGATGGGTTTTCTTTTAGGCATGCTGGAGTAGTGAAAAGCTTGAAGAAAATATTCGATATTCGATTAAAAAATATTCGGCCAAAGACACTATTCGCTTTGAATTCACTTCGAACTCAAAATCCACTATTCACGCATGCCTAGGAAACTGCCTCAAAACGCAGGTTATTTCGCCGTACTATTTATTGTACATTGTCATCACTAGAATTACTATTCGCAATTCCCTGCTTTATGTCAGCTAAACTATGAAAAAAAATCCTTTGCGTTCTCGTGTAAATCGTGTACAGTAATCTGATCTGATCTGACCTACCATTTTGATTAGTCTTCCGCCCTGTGTGAATATGTCAAAGTTTCTATGCGCTTTGCTTGATGTCTGATGAGTTCTCGGGGTCACAATTATTTTGTAATGTCATAAATAGTAAAATAATGCACTTAACTTAAAGTTAAAAATTTACAGCGTGTTCTTGTTTTGTTTTTTCACCGCACAAATAAACTACTTACCGCTGAACGCTCGTTCTCAACCCAAAGGTTGCACTAGAGGTCCGAACCAGACGCTAAAATTCCTGCACAAACCGATATTTTATTCATAAGTTTTAAGAGATTTTCTGAAAATTTCAATGAAACAAATGGCTCAAGTTCGCTTATTTTCGGTTCCTGGCGCCATAGAGCTCCATGTGTTTCAAAGCTCCGTCGGCCACCATTTTCTCCTTGACATTTTCTGAAAATCACTTATAACTTTTGAATAAAATATCGGTTCGTGCTGAAACTTCGGACCTCTAGCGCTACCTTCGAACGGGGAATGAGTGTCCGGCGATGCGTAGCTTATTTTGCTTTGAAAAAAGCCCCGTAAAGTTTTTTTCTGGGACACCCAGTATTTGCATTTGTCCCCCTTATCTTTCTTTTTAAATGTTTGCTCTAGTATAATTTTTTTTAATTTAAATGCTTATACATGCTTATTTATTTAGTATTTTCTCGTTTATATTGTCTTACCTAATCTCCGGCCCTCAAGACTGCACCAGGTCCCCAATCCGACCCTCTAGCCAAATTAATAAATCGACGCCTTAACCCGGGGTCACACTGCTCGATGTATCATACGAAATACAGTATGCAAACACGCGAGTCACCGCAATATCCGTGGTTCGAATGCAGCGTGCCAATTAAGTTTCCTCCTTGAGGTCATTGCCACGCGGCATTCGGAGCACGGATCTCGAGGTGACTCGCCTTCGAATCTGTATGCAGACAGTCTTTATTCACTGGTGGCCATAGCTGTTTCCGCGACTGCTGAGCGCGTGCTGATGGCGAGCTTCTATACAGTTCTTTTGCGACGTGCATTCCGCACCATCGAGATTACCGGTCTTAGCAGCCTAGTAATGTGAGCTCGTTCTGAGCATGCGCTTTAAACATCGCCCTCAAATATGGCGCCCAGTGAATACCCCTTATGGGAGTATTCACTGGCGGCCATACTGTGCGCATGCTGACAGTGCGAGCTCACAGTTCTTTTGCAACGTGCATTCCGCACCATCCAGAGTGCCGGTTTAGCAGTCTATTGATGTAGCTCGTTCTGAGCATGCGCTTGAACTCCCATAGACCTTAAAAAGTGGCCCCTGGCCGGTTCCTGTTTGCAGTGTTCGTGCGTATGGCGCGTGATTTGCTCGCTATTCGCGAAGCGGCAAACATGCGCTTGCTGGACTGAGCAGACGGCACGCTTGGCTGAGGACTTGTAAACATTGGAATGGCGTATAGTAGGCAGTGCGACCCCGGCTTTAGACGTGAAGATGTCGAAAAACAAAAAACACCATTCCGGGCAGGGGATAGATCACACCGAAGGCTTGTTTGCGTGTTTGTAAGTTCCGCCTCGTACTCGCCTCGTTTTATCTGTTTTCCTTCTTAAAGGAGAACCCGACGGCTTTTTATCAAGTAACACAAGACAGCTTTCTTGCGAGAGCGGCCGGCGCACGCAAGCCGCGCATTTAGAGCTGATCGATCTTCCGATGCACCCTCAGGATGTTTGCCTGCCAGTAAAGTGAGCAAAGCACGGGCTGCTTCCGGTCCCTGGTGAGTGTGTGTACATAGTAGAAAAAGGGGGCCTTGTGCTCTCAAGGTATTCGTCCATAAGACAAAATAAAAAAGATAAACGGATTTGTACTCGAAACGGGAAGGTCATGCTCCATCAGACTGGACATCTACTCCAAGGTCCCAAACACCCCAGAATCATGCCTTAAAAATAATCGATAAGCTTACTACTAAATACAAGTTGTCCCCCCCCCCCACCAAAAAAAAAAAATTCGGGCCGAACCAGATGCCAAAGTTTCAGAACGCGCCGTTATCGTATTTAAAAGTTCATATGCGATTTTAGAAATTTTTTTAATAGTAAAATGGTGGCCGACAACGCCCAGGAAGGTGAACGGCGCACGAACTACCTAAATCAGCTCTATTTTCCCATTAAAAGTAAAATTTTCGGTAAATAAGAAAGCACAATAATAAATAAAAAAATAAGTTGTTTTCGTTAAAAAAAATAGATAGATAGATAGATAGATAGATAGATAGATAGATAGATAGATAGATAGATAGATAGATAGATAGATAGATAGATAGATAGATAGATAGATAGATAGATAGATAGATAGATAGATAGATAGATAGATAGATAGATAGATAGATAGATAGATAGATAGATAGATAGATAGATAGATAGATAGATAGCTAAAAAGTGGGGAATGTTTACAAATGCTTCCGTTGATATATAGGCAAAAGTAAGGTGCGCGGACACAGCAGCCGTAGGTCACGCAAAAAAAAAAAAGGTGGAGTGCCGAAAAAAAGTTGTATTAGTTTACGAGAATAATGAAGGCTAGGCACAAGAACGCTGGTTACGCGGGAAACAAACCTGAAAAAGTACGAAATAAAAGTCAAAGTTAAAACACAAGAACTTACAAAAATAAATTGTTAGATGGAAAATACAATAAGGAATTAAAAATGAAAAAATAAATAAAAATAAGAAAGGGGCCAGACGTCCGTCGACGTTTCAGCAGTCGCACGCCGTCCTGAAGAAGGCAGTGCCACTGCCTTCTTCAGGGGTATATATATATATATATATATATATATATATATATATATATATATATATATATATATATATATATATATATATATATATATATATATATATATATATATATATATATATTTGTCACGAGACGCCAGTCTCACAGTTTAAATCACCCTTCAAAAAACAAAACAAAAAATTTGTGTTGTGTGGCCGTTTATGCAAGCCAGAAGTCAGCTCAGCCTCAATAGGCGTCTGGTGTGTCAGCTGTATAATGAGACATTTAGCCAGTGCACTACCACCGCTAGCCTGGGGTCTTTAATGTGCACCACGCAGGAGTGATACATGACCGCACGCCGGTACGATATGCTCATCCAGAGCGAAACGGGAAGGGTTGGGAATTGAACCCAGCTCGGAGCCCTTGGAACTGTCACTCCAAGGGCTTCGAGCTTCTGTGCTGCGTAAACACGCCCGACCTCAATCTCCCGGGTTAGGTCGCCCTCCAAGAGACAAAGTAATTTCAACGTCTTGAAAACACCAGACTTGAAAACCAAAAAGTGGACAACACACGCGTCGCAGCTCTCAAACACAGCTACGACGTTTATTCTCACCTCCTTGTTTATCCAGGGTGGCCTTTATAAACAAGGAAGTGGGAATAAACTGAAGATGAGGCGAGTAGACAGGCGAGCTGGTTTATGTTACACTTGTTTCATTTTTTTTCTTTTTACCGGCGACGACGGACGAAAACAGGCACAAACGCAAAATGTCTCAAATTATTAAATTATTAGAATTATTAAATACAATTATTGGATTTTCAAGGTGTTGAAGCATCTTGTTTGTCACTTTAGACAATGTAATGTTTGTTACGAGACTGGCAATCGACACTAGATCTGTAAGAGGCGAAACCCGTGTTTAAGTGAATAAGAAGCTTGAACACTCGACGTTACAGAGGCCAGAGGCGCGTTTTGTGGCCACTGTTCCTTGCTTATTTTACTGCTCCTTACATCTTTTACTTCTGAACGAGCAGAGAGGACTAATCAGACACCGTTAAAAGCGCACCATCACCATGTTGCTGTACACGTTCTATCATCACTGAATCAATCATAAACAAAAAATGCCCAGTGACTTGCGCTTTTTACTCTGCTTGATTGGTCCCATTAGCTCATAGCGTCGGCTGCGTCTTTACTTAAGCCGAGACGAAGTATAGTTCAACCATTTGCTTTTGAGTGCGATTGACGGAGTTGCAACCATAGAGTTATTATATTGTATGCTAGAGGTTCAACTGGCGCTAGTATCTATGCGACTTTCTTGACGCAAATTGAAGCAGACAGCAACCAGTCTGCTTCTGCGGTGCCCCTGTGCATTCCTGGGAAAACGCGCGTGCATTTTGTCTCTTCGCCGGAAAATAACATGGAACACTTTTGTTATTAATGCTAAATCATTAACTGTCCCATGGAGCGCAGTCGGCGTTGGCTGTGACCGCAGAGAACGGCTCCTGAAATAGCGGCAGTTAAAATGGCTGCTATGCGTTATAGTTCCAGGGAACGCCACTCCACAAAGAAGCTCTCTTCCTGGCGCTGCGGCCCGTGCGCCGGTAAAAAAGAGGGTGGCGCGGCCGCCGCGTCAGGCGTAACCGGAAAAAAAGGGGTGGGGGGATTTTATTTTTGTCTGCGCGGCGCATTCCACCTCGGCCTCACTCCCTGCTGCCACTGCGGAACATTGCGGCGCCTGAAGCAACTATATCATCGGCGGCCGCAACCTCGGCAGTAGCGAAACGTGGCCGTCCACGCCAGTACACTGCAGATGAACTAAGGGAGCGGACATTATTGATTTCGCATTCACAACTCATAAGAAGTGCTTAGTTGTCCTCGCAATCTTTTGGGACGTACCGAATAGCATGTACATTTATTAGCATTCATTCATTTATTCATCAATGGACTATGTCTAACTTCGCTATATTTCAGGCCCAATCCTGTGTTCCACAGCGTGTGTGCAAAAACACGCGACGATTCTAAGCAAAATAAGAATCTGAAGGAATATAGAGTGTTCAAAGTTCGCCAGCATTCCGGTGACGCTTATACACTCTAAACAAAGGGTGTAAAAGGGTGTATTGTTACACCCTTTGTCCCATATAATACACCCCAAAACTTCAATTCGACGTACAGCGCCTTATAGTCGAACAGACGGCCCCAAATTTTACGAGGGGCATGATAGCTTGGCCCTACTGCAAAAACTCAGTGTTTTCTTTATGTGGTTTTTGATACGTACTTTAACTATTTAATAAGTTATATCGCACCGTTATCAAGCCCCTCGTAAAATTTGGGGCCGTCTGTTCGACTATAGGGCGCTGTACGTCGAAATGAAGTTTTGGGGTGTATTACATGGGACAAAAGGGTGTAAGGTGATACCCTTTTTTTTTAGAGTGTATATTGTTAATATGTCAGTCCCGTAATATGTCACTATGTGAAAATGACCCCGTTGTGCATCTTTACGAGCGGTTAAAAACATTCAAAACGTATAGAATAAAGTACGTGGGCTATGAAATGTGTCTCTTTTACTATTTTCTCTACCGTGCAGCCTTTATCGGGCACTTGTTCTCAAAGGTTTCGAGTGTGCGGGTGATGTTTTGAACGTAGAACAAGCATCCTCGCACAGAGCAGAAATAATGCAGTGCTTAGCGCAAATCGGACTATATAACGTGGCCTTCCATTTCTTTTGATCGTACATGCACAGAAAGGTACTGATCTAGTGTTACTTCGTAGTTCTTGCCGTCTCTCTTGGTTTGCAGATGTCCTTCGTATGACGAAAAACGCCGACGTCATATGTTCACACTAAGAGTGTCCGACAGTGCACATAAATACACGTACGAACCCGGTTAAAGCAGCGTGTTGAATTAAATAGATTCGAAAGAAAAACGCCGTAACTGACGAATTATTTCGTCTGCCTGACAGAGAAATATTGCAAGCTACCGAGTACGTACAAAATTATGCGGGATATTTGCTCTTACAATCGGGCGCAGGGAGAAAATGCACTCACTCTTTCCCATAGAACTGCATTGCCGGAAGACAGCTCTCGACTCGTTGCTGTCTGCTTCAATTTGCGACAGCACACTATACCCTATTTCACCTTATGATGTACCGCAGGAAAGGCTACAAGCGCGAGCTCCTTGCTCTGGGGCAGGTCTCTGCGGCACGAGCTCTCGTGCATTAGGGGCAGCTGCCAACGCTATGAGATCGCGCTTCTAGCCTTCGCTGCGGTACAACATAAGGTGAAACAGTATAGCGTCAGTTGAATCTCGAGCGGACATTATAATAACTCTATGGTTGCAACAGCTGCAATAGACCTATTGCTATATTACCCAAGCATCAAGGAGAATGCAGGGATTGGTGTTCCACGCGCCGCACGTGCTGGCCTCAGCAGTAGTAACTTTCCTAAAGCAAATACCTAAAACAAATAGCATCTTGCACGCGCGTTCGCGAACGCTTTATTTTGGTTATTTACTTCGAATATTTTATGCGGGGAAGGCGTGCGCGTGTGACGCGTGGAACACCAATCCCGGCGTTCTCCTTGATGCTTGGGTAATACAGCAAATGGTCTATTACTTACAACGAGAACCAGGGGCGGATCCAGAGCTCCGTTTTGGGGGGGGGGGCGGAAAATTTTTAAGGATACTATTCTCGCATTCTTTCTTGTGCAAGGGGGGTCCACCCATGTCAAATTGCCCTCCGAGGAGGAGGGAAGGAGGGGGGTCGACTTTGTTTGGGGGGGCGGCCGCCCCCGTCGCCCCCCCTTGGATCCGCCACTGACGCAAAACCTTGAATCGAGTTACATGCAGAGTGGAAGACCAGGGCTACCTGATAAAATAGATGGCATATCCCAAGTCGTCGTAGCGCAGTCGATCAGATCCAAACACAAATGTGTGAAAGAGACGAAACGCATTTTTGGAATTGCCCGCCTGCTTTTTTGTTGTTGTTTCTTCTTAAACTTTTTTCTGAGGATGGGGTTTTAAACGCGATGAACCAGTTTTGGATACGTACTTTACCAACAGTGTATGCAAATCGGTTATTACCTATTTTCGCGATATTAATACGAATACAGAGACCGAATCGGCAAGATTCTCGAATGCGATTGTTCATGTTGGGAAAGGGTAACCATATGCGATAATGACCGCGTAAAGCCCCTAGATAAGAGGTTCCCTAGATAAGCGCTAGATAAGAGATAAGAAAAAAAGTATCAAGGGAGTTTATGCCCGCGTCGTGCCGCCCGCCCTCTCTTGCGAGAAAATCGCACACATTTAAGGAGGCCCCCGAAACGTGATGGCCATGAGCTAGGAAAATAAAAAGAAGTTCGACACGACGACAACGAGCGGCCATAGGCAAAATTAAACGGCCATCAGAGGCGCTTTTAAATTCACACACTTTCCAACGGTCAACTCATTAAAACCCAAACAAATTACATAAGCTGGCAAACATAAAACAAAAAAGAACATTAAAAAATTACACGAGTACATTTAAGACTGCTTACGTGTAGGAGGGCGAAAGGCATTATAGTCCCGCGGGAGAAATGTTTTCGGGTAATGTTTCTACACGTATTAAAGTTTAGGACGACGTCGAGGACGACTTCCTAGAGATCGACGCCAAGTACGACGTTTAGGACGACGTCTAGGACGACCTTAAACGTCGAGAACCACGCCTAGAGGACGAACGACGTCGAGAACAACACGAGGGCACTTTAGGAGGCTGTGGCGTATTGCGTGGGCGGCCACGTTTGCCTGCGGAAGCCGCCTTTGATGTCGACGTTGCTGCCGGTGTCGAGGCCGTAGATGTAGACGCGGTTGCATCAAAGTCCATCGCGCGACGCACACAACGAGCACAGATGAAGTCCGAAGCGCACCTTTTGCACAAGGCGCTCCTGCGGTGACATCACGCTGATGACATCACCCTGATGACATCACGCTGATGACGTATTTTTATGGCCATCTTACGATCACAACGCCGACGAAACCGTTTGTTTTTCACGTACTGTGACAAGTGAGGTCGTCCTAAGAGGTCTTGGACGACTTCTAGGACGAGAGTCGTCCTTGAGCATACCGCTCAATCGCATTTTTATGGTCATTTACTCCGATTTGTTGCTCAATGGGACAAGTAATGCTTTCGCCATAAAAACGTCCAAATAAGGCTATATTTTCGTTCACACAATTTAGGCTCCGCGGGGTATTTCATTTAGGGTTCCGTGTTGTCGGATAAATCCGAAAAACTCCGAAAAACACCTGCCGATAAAATTTTGGTCAATTCGAATTTACCCGATAAACTCCGAATTTTGATGTGCCAATGCCCCCCCCCCCCCCACACACACACACACAAATAAACTAAAGAAAGACGCTATTTTACAATTAAGTTTGATCAGCGCACAGGGCCAATGGTCCCGGGAAAGTGCCACAGCTATCTTTCATATCTCGGACCATTGACAAAATGGGTCTTACCGCTTATCTCGTCAAGGTTCAGGACGACATGTCATCTGTGCTTAAAGTCAGGGAGGGTCTCGGGGGATCTCGGACCCCTCAACAATCGGGGGAGGGGGGGGGGGTCTGAGACCCCCCGTCATACCGCTGGCGTTGACAAACCACAACCGTAGCTATGAATTATATTATAAGAGCACATAAGCTGATTTACACCTACTCAAGTTAAATCACGTCGTCAGGTGTTCTTGCTTACCCGGTCTACACTCACACTAGTCAAGTCGATTTTGTGTGTATCTAGTACAGCCCCCGCGTATATCGGAGTTTGTAGAGACACCCAGCAGGTCACGGGCGAGACTTTAAGCACTTCATGTCATTGTTCTTTCTGGTCACGACAAAAGCCACTGTATTGGTTTCCAGTTTGGGCCATACTATTTGTGTTTTAAGAGGAAGGAGAGGTTGTGTTTTCGTAGCAGTTAAGGCTATGGACCATAGAGATTGCATTAAATTGGAAAAGGGGCAGTTGAAACTTCCCTATAACATCCTTTATTAACACCACCTCGCGCGGCCGCAGGGTAGCATGGAATAGGATGGAATGAATACGTGCTTCCCAGCGACTGCCTCCTGGAGTATATCTTTGAGGTGTCAACGTTTATCGAAGCCACAGCAACTTTTGCCGTGGCACAAATTAGTATTGCTAATGGCGCCAACACCAAATCCAGGTTAAGAAATACTAATTGATATAAGCGAGTTTTATTTTTTCTTTATCCAGCATACGTTTACACCCATATATCATTTATTTTTCATAGGAAACACTGCGAAATTAAGCTCAGAATTTTGGAATGAAACAAAAATAAACTCCGTATTTTCGGGAGAAAAAATACTCCGAAAAACACCCTCCGAATTTGACGAAAAATAAACTCCGAAAACACGGAATCCTATTCGTAATCCTTCGGACCCCAGTCTGGGGAGTTGCACATAGGGCACTAGAGTACTTTTATCTACTCCCTTTTTGTGTGTTACTGTGAAAACAGATGACTTATAAAAAAAAAATTATCTTTTTGCAGAGATGCCGTCGGACATGAACTTCCACGATTTGAGAGGGGTTGGGGTGATGCTCGGCGCAGAAAATTAGCAATTCGGATGATAGTACTAAATATTGGCAGTCTTAGAGTTCCTCTACAGGAGAGTCCAAGCACTTTCACCCGGATATCGCGTCAAGGAAGGAATTCTTCAGGGCGCCAGCACATGCACGCCCTGCTTAAATAACGAACGTAGGGAGTATATGTAGACCATAGAAGAAAATCAAAAGTAAAGCATAATAGCGTGTAAAAGCATTGCTTTATTGCCGACCAAGCGAGTCTCGTCATGGAAGGATGGGTACAAAAAGCGTATTAAAACTCCTAATGACCGTACGTAAAAAAGAGGCGTCAACAATCACGCAGTGCCATTCCTCGGCCTGGAAGCGACTACGGACCGCAGAGGAGCCCCGGCCGAGACTGCACTCACCGGGGCCGCCGACCCGACTGTGGGGTCTGTGGTAGTACCGGTGACGTTAAACAAGAGACTCGAAGCAGTCTCCGTACCATTAGCAAGAGCGGCAGTGGCAGACACCGTGGACGAAGGTAGGGCAGCCTGGAAGGTCGACGCAGGGCCATCGGTCCCGAAGATTGGAGCGACAGCTGACGCCAAGAAGTTGCCAAGAGCAGCGACAGGGGCGGGTGCCCCGAAAGAGAAGAACTGACCGCCAGACGCTGAAGCCGGGTTACCCAAGGTGAGGATTTGTCCAGTCGAAGCACCAGACGAGATGCCCAAAGACGTCGGGACGCCGGCACCAATGGTAGCTGCTGGAAGCTGTTGGTCTTGGATGACCAAAACAGAGATAGGTCCACCCGAGGACGGCTGAGCATTGCCGTGGTGGTCGTGGCCGTGTTCCTGATGACTCTCGTGGACGTGGGTGGCGGTGTGGGTGCCAAGGTGGTGGTGAGCGTGGTCGTGCTGATGGCTCCCGAACGAGACGTTCTGAGAGGTGCGGTTGAGCCAGACGGAAGCGTTGTGAAGGAGAGCCACAACCGGGTTCACGAAGTTGTGCACGGCGTTTCCGAAGCCGGCAGTGATGTTGCTGACGACTTGCTGTTGCGTCTCGACCAGAGACGAGATAACACCCGAAGCACCGATGGCGGTACCGCCGCTCGCTTCTGGGATCGTGGAGACGACTCGAACGTTGACGATCTGCCCGACGAAGACTGGCACATTCTTGACCCGTATGGCGTCAGAAGACACGGCAATCACACCTTGCTGGGTCTGGGCGTGCTGGTGGTGATGCTCGTGACCAAGAACGACGTCCGTTTCATGGCCGAGCTGGTGTGCTGAGTGGCTGTCGCCGCTGATCCCCACGTTTTGGGAAGTTCCGAAGGTTCGGGCACCGGAGTGATCCTGGGCCCCTTCGGCGACGATAAGGAGGAGAGCGGCGATGAATGCAGACTTCATGGTAGCTTGTCGTTCCTGCACAGAATGCGTGCTGCGGCGGTCTGACACCCCGTTTTATATCGTAAGCAAGAGACGAACCTTCGACTCTCATTGGTTCTTTGTGTTGCCAATAGGGAAATTAAGACATAACACCAGTACGCTGAGTCAAGATAGGACGCCGCCATAAGTCACGTGTACAATCATGTTGATTACTTTATTTCGCAGGGTCACTGCTTTTGATTACTACCTGGCTTCTTCAAAACGTGTCGATCGGAATTTTAGTTTGGGCGCGGAACGTCGTTCAATGACTTTGCGTTTCGCTATACTCTTTATTTGCAGACGTGTTCAGTAATGTTCTCATCGTCAGGAAAATTAACACCTAAAGTTCCTCTGTTATCGAGGGATGTTACGAACACCGAGAGCGACGATGACGTCTATCTTCCTTACGGCCTTCAGCAAAAAGTCGCATTGTAAAAAAGAAAAAAAAACTCAGATGAATTTGGCTTTGTTTTCTTTTTTCCTTTTTTTTTTTTTTTACTGTGTAACGCTGAGATATGACGTTACGGTCGAAACGTTGCCCAGATCTATTTTGTTGATCCAATTTTTGCTATGTCACCAAGAACTTTTGACTAATTATATCAATGATTTTGTTTTAAAAATTTACACTAAAAAGATTAAGAGGGGGAAGCGGTCGCCCCCCCCCCCCTCCTTCCTAATACCGCCCTTGAAAGGGATGCTGAACCAAACATTTCAGTGTCCATATTAAGTGGCACACGATCTTTCCACGAGTCAACAGCCGCCGATGTGCGCGAGCATACGCAATGAAATTGACGTCATAGTCCTCCATTTACGCTGTCGATGAAATGTATGGGCTCCGGGGAAAAGGAGAATAAAGACCGACTTTTCATCTCCACAATGCGGTCTGGTGTAAAAGGTAGGCGATTAATTTGTCCAACAAGCACTTTAGCCTTCACTTGTAGAGTTGAGAATCCTGTCTTTATTCTCCTTTTGCCCGGAGCCCACACATTTCTCTGCCACCTTAATTAAGCGTGAATGGAGGACTATGACGTCAATTTCGTCACGTGTGCTCGCGCACACCTACGGCTACTGGCTCGTGGAAAGATCGTGCGCCAGTTATTATGAACGCTGAAGTGTTTGGTCCAAGGGCTACTCCGAGATTTGCGATTTGCTTATGGTCAGTACCAGTACCCCAAATATTGTGTTAAAATAAATAAAAATTGCGAAGTTATGGAATTTTTGAATTTCGTTCTCATCGCGTTTCTCAAACCGATAGCCATTACTGGCAACACAGTTGTGTGACGAAAGAAATGGTACGAAGTGAACAGTAGACAACGTTCCCCACTGATTGCAGGACATTTGATAGTGGGAAAAGACTGATTGGAAGCTCATTTCACGACCTGAATGTCCGTACCATTTGTGACGTCACTACACTGGAGTGCGCGCGGAAATTTGAAGGTTGATTTTGGCATCGTCGTCATTTACGGTTTTCTCAATAGCTATTTTGAATTCCGAAACAATAAATAGCATACCGTGAAGACTAAAGCCAGATTATGCAGAAACATTGCGGCTTGAAACATTTTTTCAGTTGTAATACACTTACAGGGCTCCCAATAGAAAAAGTTATAATTTTCAGGTGGAAAACGATAATTAAACAAAAAATTGAGTAAAGTGCAAAATTTTGTGCACTTTGGTGAATTTTTGTATTTAATATTTTAACGATAAAATTTGCGTAATCATCACAACAGAGCAAGCTCTATGATGTTCAAATTACATTAAATAAATTTTGAAGCTTTTCGAAAAAGATCTGATTTTAACTAAAGCATTGATTGATGCCTAGTTTTACGCCCATTTAAAACAAAAATGAAACCACATTCACGCCATAACTTTTTTCTTTCGGCGAAACTATATTAGGAAAAGGCTAAAGGGCCCATGAAACGAATTTTGGGTTGGGATAAATCATTTTAGATTGGGATTTTACTAATAGCACATTGTTCAGTGGGCCAAAAGAAAAAAGGTAGAAAGTCAAAAGCCTGACTTTCAGTGCGAAAATTTGAAAACACAGCGGACTATTTCGTACCTCCTCCCCTTCGTAAGCTCTCTGCCTTTTCACTGTGATACATCCGCGGTCCCAAAAGCGCGTCATCGGGTCCAAACGCACGTCACACGAGACCGGACCTTACTTATTCCCTTCACCCCTAAGCTGACATTGTGATGGAAGCTACGCGCTTGCCGGACCAATCAGCCGCCTCCCTTTCATCACCTGACCGTCATTCTCTGCGCGTGGGTATGCGCGAAGGTGCGTGATCTCGTGGCAAGTGTGGCTGGCCCAACAAGCACGTAGCTTCCACAGCACTGTCAGCTTCGGGGTGAACGGGTTGGGAAAGTAACTTTTGTCTGAATTTTGAGCGACGGGCTAATCTTTTAGGTGGACAATGACTCTGTCCGGGTACACAAACCAGATTCCGAGCAAGAGGGGCCTCCTCTTTTCGTCTTCTTGAACTGTTTGGTGGAATGCGCGATTTATGAGTTGAGGAGGAAAGCTGAACAGGAAAAAGTTGGAAAAGCGTTTCATGACCATTTTAAGGACCTGGGGTAAAATGTCATACATTTTCTTTTACAAATCGAAAATGGTCGAACGAAACGTCGGGGACGTTTCAGATGGAATGACCCTGCTACGATCTACAGTAGCTTCGTTCGATATACCTGAACCGAGGCAGAAAAGTGTAGGGCGGTGTACTTGCGGTCAGGGATTTCCCTACACACCCCCTTATTTATTCTGAAGGATTTCCCTTAGTTCGCAATGACTCCCCTACTATCAAGCCCCCCCCCCCTAAAATTTGGACACCCCCACAGTGGCGTCACAAGGGGGGCGGGGGGTGGACCGCGGGCAGAGCCAGGGGTGTCGACGGCCACGCGGGGAGTCGCGGCGGCCTAGCGAAAGGGGGGGTCGGCGGTACGCGAAGCGGGGTGCGCAGCGGACCGCCCCGGGTGCCGCTCCCTCGTGACGCCACGACCCCATAATTTCGTTCCTGGGAAAACCTTGCGGTCGTGTCTCAATACACGCGTAGGGAAGTAGACGGCACTACACGTTTCCGCACCGGTGCAGGCAAATGGAACGAAGCTAGCGATCTTACGGTCTCTAAACTTCGTTTCACCATTAGTGCGAGCGAAGCTGCAGTTAACAAGCGCGCCCATACCGCCTGGAACGACAGTTTTATTGACACAAGCGCGCGTGCACGGCATGGTATGTTCAAAACGTAGCGGCGTGACGTGCCAAGTGAAGTACCAATATATGTGGCGCCATCTCGTAAAAGAGGCCAAAAGCTATAGCCTACAAAACCTGAATGCTCCGCGTAGAATTCACAAGATGGCGCACACTGCATACATTGCGTCCATTGCGTGTTCGAACGCATGCGCAATTGCTTTCTGGTTGCTTGGGCGAAAAACAAAAACACAAAAACAAATATTAAGCGGGACAAAATGATGCCACCGGCCGCCGTGCGTAAACAGAGAAGGGGGTGCCTCCCCGTTGGAATTTCGTAATGGTCCGTGTGGTACACCCCGGCCAATGACCAACAAGTCGCGGTGTTATTGTTTGTGCCGTGAACCATGCAAGCGTCAGCTTCTTCCGTTGTGTCTCCCGCGCCCGCGTCAGTTCGGGGACCGACGACAACGACACGTTCGCGATGTTGAGGCGCCGAGTCGACCGTCGTTGCAACGTGGGACAAGCGGGCGACGGAACATGTTGGGCGGTTCGTTGGTGAGCTTGTTTAGGCAGCGCTGCTACCGCAAACCGAGTCGGCCGGCGACGATTATCCCTTTGTTTGTGACGGATCGGGGCGACAGCTACTGTCACCCATGCGTGCGAAGCGGAGAGTGAACCTAGCCAAGCGTCGCTGCTGAGTTCAACAGCACCGCTAGGCCTCCGTGCAGTGATCCCTCCCTCGTGAAGTCGACAGGCCAGCGTCAAGGTGAGGCACCGCTCCGGGCGGGTTGGCGTTTTCGCCGCCGAGGGTACGTTTTCGTGCCTTCGAGGAGCCGTGTCAGGTGCAAGATCAGCGTCACGGGTGAACGCCGTTTCACTTCCACGCGGCGGCAAGGGTCCCGTTTCGCTTTTATGAGTTGAAAAGAGAATGTTTTCTGGGGCTCCGTTCTTGTTTTCATAACTTGGCGTCGCGTTCGAAGTGGAACGCCGTCCGCGATTCGCCGAGGCAGGCCAGTGATCGTATCAAACGGATGCCGCGTTGCGTCCGAATCCTTTATGACGGCGCAAAGACCTGTCGGACGCGGCCGTCCTATGTCGGCGACGTCATTTATCAAACACTGCCTATCCGCACCGTATCGAACTTTAAGCTTCCCCTGTTTATGTTGAGAGGCTAGGAGCTCCGAGGGATGCCGCGCGCGAGCGGCGTAATTGATATCTCGTTTCACTTTTTAGAGGCTGAGGCGGCTTCCCGGCGACGCTGACACTAAAAATGGAACTCCGGAAGGTGAGCTGAGCGGCCTCCCTGACATGCGCGCAAAATAAACACTGTCACCCTGTTATTTTCTTTGTGCTGATGTCACGCTCTGTGTCTGCTTACAGAGCCTCAGAAGAAAGTTTTCGGGAAACATACGGTATGTCAAGTTCGCTGTCGCTGGCTGTCGTGCAAGCACGATGTTTCCGCGACTCGCATGTGACGTTCTGTTTCGTGTCGGTGTAGCTTTTGTCGGCACTCGTTTGTCACCTCAAACTTCATCCTGTTCGAGATAAATGAACACACGCAAAAGATCTCTCAACTTTCCATACACCCGGTTAAATAGCGTTTTTGATGAAGTTGAAAACATATTAGTTCGACGTGAGCGCGTTGGTGAAGTTAAATAAAACAAAGAATAAACATAGGGAAGGATAGAACAGCACCTCTTTCGGTGTTGTTCTGTCCGTCCCTATGTTTATTCTTTCTGTTTTTATTCGAAAACATCATATAAATATTTTTTTTAACAAAGTTTTTTTTTACAATTAGTTTCGAGCATGTTGCGTGCAGCAAAGGCACAGCCACTAGACCTTGGCTTTAGAGGGTGCTTTCCACGCACAAGCACGCATGCAAACAGAATAGTTTGCATGGCCATGCCCTTGTGCCTGTTCCTTTGATTGGGCTGCAAACAACGGTACACATTTAGCATTGTTTTTATTAGAGTAGTGCCAAGCAGCACCAAACATGAATACCAGAGGAAGGTGTCATTCATCGGTGGCAGCCAATTAATTTGTAGTGCTATTCACAGGACGCCGTGCTGTTGGTTGTTGTTTACAGTGCATGCTCGGAACTGTACCCTGTTTCACCAGAAGTCGGAATACAGTCATAGGCTAGAAAACACATATGCGGATGCACAGACCAAACACATAAGGTCATGGTACATTCGTTGTGCTTGATTGATTTAGCTGGGGATAACAAGTGCAAAGAAATACGACGAGCCTGTGAGGTTTTGATGCTGCTTTATTCTTTCCTCGGCTTCTGGCAATTTGGCTGCACTGAGTAAAGGTCAAATGAAGTTTAGCTCCCGTTTATCGTCTTCCAAGAAGAATGATACTCAATGGGTGGAATGCGCATTGTTTATAATTGTGTATTCCTTCCAATCAAGATATTTTTTGTTCTTGGCAGAATACAAATGGAAGCAAATTCGGAGCATGCACTGCGAACAACAAGCAACAATAGGACATCCCTTGAATATCCCCTATTGAGAAAAATGCCAACCAGACCAGAATCATGCCATCGACATAAGGATTTCCAGTCATGGTCCCTTTACTTCGACAGTCTTGTCCCTTGATGAAGCCGTTCCGATGGAGAGTACTGAAAAAGCGTTAACCACATCCATTTCTGACAGAAGCCGTTTCGCTCCGCATGAGATTTGTGATGCCTCAAAGTGGTATCATTCTCCGCACTGTGCCCCACATTTTACTAATAAGTTGTATGTCTGGCAGATCCCCCATAGTAAAAAGGGACAACCAGGCTGAAGTGGTCATCAAGGGATGGCTCTTCAAACTGGAAGGGGCCACGATCAAGCAGTGGAAAAAGCGCTGGTGCATCCTGTCGGAGTATTGCCTCTTCTACTACAAAGGTATGCAGATCTTTGGCACGCAGTCACAATTGCGTTAACAGCCATAGGAAAGAAGCACAATTTAATATCATACTCTTTTTGGCTTCAAATTTGACCAGACGTCAAGCCAGTTCATTTTGATTGTACGTGCTGCTGGTTCGGTGGAAAGTTGGTCCGACTTGTGTTATCTTGGAAGATTCAAACTTGTGGTATCTAAGTCTATAGCTTGCATTGTGTTTTCACACTCACCGCCATACTTTGCCAGCGTCGAACCAGCAAAAAAAGACAGCAAAGTTTAATGCTGCTCTTTTACTTCCTGCGTGCCAGGTCCGGAGGAGGAGAAATGTCTTGGATCGATACTCTTGCCCAGCTACAAGATCAGGCAGTGCATTGCCGAAGACAAGGTGTCCTTGAAGCACTCTTTCGTGGTATGTGGGATGGGCTCACATTGCCCGTTCGATTGAAGGTTCTTTGTTGTTGCAAACTATGGTTGAAAGTCGTGTTGAGAACAAAAGGTAAATGTTATCCAAGTGATCGTTGAGTATGAGTAAGTAATTGTAAGATATGCATGTGGTTAGCTATTAGTGATAAAAGATATCTTCTAGGCAGTAATGGGAAAGAAAAGTACTTTTCTCTATTTAAAGTAGCTCAAAAGAGGCAAAGTTCTTGAAAACAGTTTATACTTTCACATATGGCATCAAAATGTTTTCTCTCTGCACTCGTTTTTTTTATGGGAGGCTTGTGACCTACATGCATATGAAAGCTGAGTTGAGAAATTATTTCAGAATTTCAGATCAGGCAAGTTTTAAGCAAAAGAAACATGTCAATATACCAGGTAATATTTTTTATTTGAAACAGATTTTTAAAAAGATTACTGCTACTGGGAATGCTGTCTTCACTATACGTTTCTTGAGCCTGGCGTACATTCGAGGGGTGATCAACCGTCACAGTCTGGTGAGTAATTAAGTAAAAATTGTTAATTAACTTTTTAAATAGTGAAAATAGACATATGGTTCCAGTTAGAAACTTGTTGAGCGTCATCCAAAACCACAAAATCAATAATTTTTAGAAATACTTTGAGTGCGTGGGAAGTGTAGTAGTGCGCTACAGGTAGCATTTGTGCAGCAGGTACAAGGCTGGGGCTATGAAAAGAGAGAGAAAATTGTGCGGGTGCCTTATCGCACAGGTTGCCTTGCTACTGCTGCATGAGTAATAACTTTGGTGCACTACTGCGCTTTTCACTTGCTTAAAGCCTTTCTGGAAACTAGTTTAGTGGTATTCAATAATGCTCAGCAAGTTTATAATTGGAACCATATGTCTATTTTCTTTTATTAAAAGTTAATTAACAAATTTTACTGAATTACTCACAAGACTGGGATGGTTGTTTGCCCCTTGAATGTCCGCTGAGCTCAACAGACATGTAGTGAAGTCGGTGTTCACATAGCAGTAAAGACACCTTCTTTGAAAATTTGTTTTGAATAAAAAATATCACCCGGTATGTCGGCAGTACTGGTGTTCCCTACGCCATTTGATTTCATTTTTCTAAGTGAGAGCTAAAATGAATAAAAATAAAATGTGGCTCTCAACCTGCACCACCAAACGGTATAGTAGGTTTAAACCGATCAAAACTAAATAAATAGGGCCTAATATGACCAAATAGAAAATTCTGATTTAAAAGCCAATCCATAAAGATAAACAGATGATACTGTGACGCCACAGTTATTGGAATGGACCTGAAAAGAATCAGTGCGGGTGTTTACTTATAAAAAGAAAATTATTTGTAGGTATCTATAACTAGGTTTGCTTGAGAGCATAGGAGGCTTCGTGTCTCCTAGCTGGTGGACGACGGCGACGGAGGCTTGAGTTCATGATGTTTATTCTGAAGAGGAATATTGCATATAAATTATTATTTTGTGTATTACGGCTTTCCTATGATATGTGGTGAAGAATTTACTTGTATTCAACAATTACTTTTTTTTTCTTTTTTCTTCTTTTATTTAGGAGGGTTGGAGGAGGAATTAGTGGTATATTAATATTAACCGAGATATTCCCTACGCCAGCAAGCCTGTCTTACTAAAGGTCAGAGGGCATGTTACCTAATGCATCCCTGTAACCCTTCCAAACACACTCCCCGATTTTCAGGCCGAGCATCAGAACACCAAGACATACTACTTCGCGGCTGAGAACAGCTCCTGCATGTGCCAATGGATGAACGCCATGTCCCTCGCCGCTCTCATGCAGACGGAAACTCCGCACAGGTAACTCACAAAAATCGCCATGACCTCTGCGTGCAACAAATTTTCTAACTGCACTTACTTGCACACCTCCCCCATATCTCTTCACCCTGAAGGTCCTTTGAGGTATTTGTGTTTGACCGTGCTTCAGCGTGACCGTGTCTACAACCTTTGCACTAACACGCTCTGCAACGGTCTACAGCCGTCCTAGTGAAATCATGTATGCCGCACCAAAACGCAAACGCACCGACCAAGCTTTTACTCTTGCAGACAGTCAGAACTGGAATTGTGAGACAGTTTCGGCACAATATAGAAGTACAATCGCGAGTGATCGGCTGGAAACACCACTGAGAAACTGCCACTTTAGATTTTATGTTGTCTGCACATGGATTGGCTTGGTTTGGCAGCGCTACTGGAGTCTGCTAAGTCACTACCGCTAGGTAATGCTATGCTAGAGCTTTTTTTTTTTCTTCTCTATCTTCGCATAATTATCATCATCATTGTTACCATCTTGATTTTAGGGGCTAAGCTCCTTAGGGTCTAGTCTTGTCCGTCCGTCCGTCCGGGCCGGCGTCCGTGCTTCACATAAATAGAAAAAATATTGACTGCATCTCCACATGGTGGATGATGTTTGGGGCTAAGCTCTGGTGGTGCTTGTCTGCGTGGGCGCTGAGCCGCAGCATGCCGAAGCCTTTCGTTAGTTTTCATCCATGTCAGAAAGAAAATGTGTGGTATGGAACGTGGTTTATATACGCATTTGAGCATTTGACCGCAGCGCCTTCTCGTCTATAAACATTGAGCCAATGCATGCAAAGTTTAACGCGATTATATACGCATTTGACCGCAGTGCCCTCTCCTGTATAGACGTTGAGAGGCTACATGCAACGCTTCATCCATGACATCCCCAGCTCTTGAGTTACTACCACATCTCAGAGCCCCTACTATCATCCCGCAGTCGTGGTCGAAGCGGTTAAAGGGAAGCTAAGGAGCTTCCCTAACCTAACCTAACCCTAACCTAACCTAACCTAACCTAACCAAAAAATGTTTTTTGCTATATCAGAATTACTTGCTATACCGAACTGATCGTAAGCGTTTCCTGCTGTTCGTTATAAACAGGTTCGACTGTACCTAAAAGTATTTTGAAATGTAATAACTGGGACACATGGCAAATGCGCCTAAAATGCTGACACTGAAATACACTTATAAAAGGTATACGCAAAACGTATCAGAAATACATTTGCAACATAACCAAAGTATTTGAAAAAACAAATACAGGAATACATTTCAGATACAGTCAAACCTCTGCTGTAACAAACTTCTATGTGACGAAACCCTCAATGTAAACAGAGGTGCATACCTTTTTCTAACCACAAGTGTATGCACGCCATGTATTTTTACACTCTATGTAACGAAGTTCCGTTTGCCGAAATTTACGTGTAACGTAGTTTCATGGACAATCCGGCACAAACTTTTGGGTCCCAAGGGAGATTCTGAAAAGCACACTATGCTGAAACGGGCACCGATAAAGTGCAAAGGGTGAAACAGGCCGAGTCTGGCGAGTGTGATGTACCGAAGGGCCACTTAGAGGACACTGAAGCCGCCGCTGTTTTCGGTCCAGTCGGTTTCATTTGCGCTGCGTAGTTTGTTCGAGCGCCTAACTTAAAGCGTGCGTTTCTCGTTGTCCTGGGTGATGGAGCTTCAGGCGATGGCAGCCTGCCTCTGCTGTCGGCCTCGACAACAATTTCTATACGTCGACTTACTGTCATTGTGGCGCAGGAGGTAACCATGACGAGGCTGATAGCTAGCTATGTTCGTGGCAACAGCGAGCCTGATGAGCAAGACACCTGCGATGTAACCCAGTAACCGTAGAGTGGTGGACGTGATCGATGTCTTGAGAGCGGTCCAGAGCGTCACAGGCACAGCAAGACAAAGACGCGATGCAAGTTCCATCTGGCTATGCTAACGTAGTTGATCGCGAATAATAATGTCAAGAGTGGCCCAGCTAGGCAAAGACGACCAACTACTTTCAGCCGAAATAAAGGCGTCCTCGGTTGAGTTTCGTCACCCAGAAACATTTATGAAAACTTCTAACGTTTTCTCCGAATTTCTATGAAGCGGAATTTCGATGTAACTAAGTAAATTCGAATTTTACCGACTTCGTTACATCGAGGTTTAACTGTATACTGGGTGGAGACACATGTTCTATATTAATTTTGCTATACTTGTTAGCCAACAAACAAGAACTCAGAGTAGGATTTCAACATGCACCTTTTTGCTCCCTATATGAATAAATGACTGCTTCTAAAAAGTTACTGAGATACATCCGAAAAAAAAAAGAAGAAAACTCAAACCAAAATGCACAGAAACAAACAGTTCCCAACGTTTCGGAGTCGACTTGACTCCTTCTTCAGGGGAGACTAAAAATGGAATGGGACAGCGAGATACCAAGTGCAAAGTGCCTCGCCGCCCACATCGGTGAGACTAAATCTTTTCCCACATGTGCCAACACCAGAATGATGTGCGCAATTCGATCGCGAGCGTAGCGTTGTTGCGGAACATTTTGAGGTACTTGATCATCATATCAACTTCGCGAACGCGCACGTGATAGACAGAGAGCCACATGTCCGAAAACATCTGTTCTTGGAGTCGTGGCATATTCAGAACACACCGGGGAACATTAACAGGTCCCTCGAGGCCTTACCATCTATTTACATCCATGGCTATTCAGTCACGTTAACAAAACATCAACTTGGTTGAAGAGGAAGAAGAGGTCGAAGCTCTCACTGTCCCTTTCCCTTTTAGTCCCCCTGAAGGACGGAGTCAAGTCGACCTTGAAACGTTGGGAACCGTTTGTTTTTGTGCTTTCGGTTTAGGTTGTATTTTTTTTCCAAATTGTTTCCCCAAATTAGACAGATTTCTGTCGAAGATGTTTACTTGGGATACATCCGTCCTTGATAGTATCGCGAAACCGAGAATGCACCCGAAAATGTATTTCGATACAGAAATACAAGATAAGTTGAAAAATTGTATCGCAATACAAAAATATAAATACAAAATGTATTTCTAAAATACTATTGCGATACATTTGTATCACAATACTGCCCACCCCTGCTTGACCTTAAAGCTAGGAAAGAAGGCAGCGAGCTAAAAGAAAGCGGCAGAACGCAAGTGGAGGCGTAACCTGAAGCAAGGCACTATTACATTTTTTTTAAGCATGCTTGGACATAATAAAGTTTTTTATTGTGCTAATTTTTCAGGCTTACTTTGACGTGAGCATCGTTGGTGAACTTAAATAAAAACAGAAAGAATAAACATAGGGACGGATACTGAAAGAGGTGCTGTTCTGTCCGTCCCTATGTTTATTCTTTCTGTTTTTATTTAATTTTTCAGACTGCTCTAGTATTGGTCGGCTACTGTACATCGACTCATCCTTGCATTCATTTAAGTGCCGGAGCCACGGGACACCGCCAGAGACACCATCCCCCGCCTCACGGCTTTCCTCCAAGCTACGAGCCGCGCCCGCCCTTGCACCAGCCGCCCTCCGGACGCCGGACGAATCTTTCGAAGTCGAGGCTACGCCGTCGAACACCAGTACCTCGGCAGCGGCGACCAATACCCGTGCTCTTACACGCGCAGCCCGATCTACGACCAGCGTCCCGGCGTCGTCCCGGACCGCGGCACCCCGTCTACGCAAATGCTCCCCCAAAGCCGCTCGTCACGGCGCCCTGTCCCCGACCCAGGGAGGCTACGACGGATACAACGGCTACGAAGCCTACGATGGGTACCCTGGGTTTGAAGGCTACGATGGATACGACCCGCAAGAACAGCTCCCGGCTTACGCGGGGAGACCGAGATCGGCGCACTACGGCGACGGCGTGGCAGCCGCTGCGACGCCGAGCGTTGATGCGGCCGCATTCGGCCGACTTTCTGGAGCGTGACGAGGAGGCGGACGTCGGGGAGTTCCGGTTCGGGAGGGTTGCCGCGTCCGCGAGGCCGCGTCCCAAGTCAAGCATGGCTCAGTATGACTGGGAAGACGAAGGCTACGACGAAGATGAGTGGCGAAACTGCGGCGGAGTGGTGCCCGCAGAAAAATTGGTGGCGTGTCCGCAGCGATGGCGCGGCGCAGGACGACCCCCGGCGTCTTTGGTGGGGAGGCGGGACGATGGTGGAATGCAGACAAAGAAGGCGCGCCATGTAAGTGGTACATTCGCTTTCTTCCTGTCATTAGTCCTCGGCACCTAATGGCAACACTTTGTGCCATCTTGCCATCATCTTTGTGCCACATTGTCAAGGCTAGCATAGTTCATGCAGTGCTTCAATGCTGTGAAGGCTATTTGCACGAGCATGTAGCTTCGTGTGATATGTCCTTTTATGAGAGCATGTGCGAATGAGACGCTAGATGAAGCCATGGCCTCTCATAGCAGTGCCAGGCTGCAGCCCTGTGGATGCTAGCTTTGACATGATGGAAGAATAGCGCACAAAAGACAAGGACCGGGTCAGGAATGGAGCACAGAAGACAGACAGGCACTAACTCACAACTCAAATGGATTGTACGTTAAACGAAGAAAGAAGCAGGAATGTACGGCAGGCTTGAGGAAAAGAACGCTGCACTGAGGCACAGCAATGACATCAAATGCATTCACCAGTCTTAAAAGGATGAAGTACACACAAACATGCAGAAGGCTTGGGAGAATAAAATCACCAACACGAGGGGCGCGACGACGACTTCAACCATGCTCGCTACTCTTTAAAACAGAAATTTCCTTGTCAGTTTAATACAGGAGGCTGGCTGACACAGCGGCCTCCTGAACGGGAGATTATAAACGCTTCAAATATTTCTATAGTGTGTTTGTGACTCTATCGACCTAATACATTTGTTTGATTTAAGTAAGGTACAAAAGAGCAGGTTGTACAGTGCGACGGTAGGTGACACTTGCCACTGTAGGTTGCAGGCTGTACAGTGCAATGGTAGGTGACCCCACCTACCATTGCACCGCATAACCTGCTCTTGTGTACCTTACTTAAATCAAACTACTGTATTAGGTCGATAGAGACACAAACACACTATAAATATTTTGAAGCATTTATAATTTGCGGTTTGGGAGACTGCTTTGTCAGCCAACCTTCTGTATTCTTAACTGACAAGGAAATTTCTTTTTAAGAAGTAGCGAGTAAAGTTAGTGTCATTGCCGCACCCTTTGTGCCGATGATTTTTTTCCCGAACCTTGTGCAAATCCATGTCTACTTCATCCTTCTAGGGCTGGTGACTGCATTTGATGTCTTTGCTGCGCCCCTGGTGCCAGTGTTCTTTTCCTCGAGCGTGCCGCATGTTCCTGCTTCTCTTCTTTTCAACGTACAGTACATTTGAGTTGTGAGTTAGCGCTTATCTGTCTTCCGTGTTCCGTTCCGGTCCCTGTCCTCGCCTTTTCAAGCGCTATTCTTTCATCATGTTCAACCAGTACCAACTCGCCCAGCTCCTTACTATAGCTTTGACAGCATAGCACAAAAAAATGTTGATACTGAGGATAGACACCAGGGGGCACGGACCTGCAACTCGATGAATGTGGTTATAAAGATACCTCCTTAAAGGAAACTTGAAGCGGTTCTGTATTTGAGAAAAAGCACATAAGTCGTCTTCATTTGGCCTCCAGGATCACAAATATTGAGATTATTTTTCAATTTAATGCAAGGAGGCTGCAGAAGTACTGTTGAAGCCCCACCTTCATGAAGCATGACCTCATATTGAGAATTTTCGGAATTTCCGCTCGTGCATCTTCAGCGCCTGTCAAAGCTGTGCACGCGCACTCTTGCTATTTCAAGAAGGTCAAAAAGATGTTGCGACTGGCGTCAGTCCGAGCGAATATACCTGGCAAGCTTGCAATTGCACACGCTGTCCACGCACTGTCGACACGCGTTTGGCGGCCAAAAGATCTGCATACGACGTAACGACTGGTCGGAAGGTTTTCGTAATTTCTTGCGTGTAGTTACATCTTCGGGAAAACAAATGTGATATTCTGATTCACGGGATAAAAACACTCTAGAATTCACGCCTAACTTGTTTTTCTTTTCCAAGAACCATTGTGCTTCCCTTTAAAAAAAGCCAAAACCAATTCCAAACTATTTTTTTTTTCATTTACTTTCTTACAATAGTGAGAAGCTGGGAAATGTTTCAGTAATGTTTAGACGAGGGTTTGCTCCGCCAAGTAGGTGCTTTCAAAGATCGAAAGGCCGAGAGAAGCAAAATGCTCGAATAATAATCTTCTTTACAACTGATCGAGTGATTTTGCGACATTCGTTTGGCTGCGATGACACAGTGGAGGGATTGTTGTACAACATTCTCCAGCAGTAGAGGGTGTGAGCGATCATGTGCATCCACTGTAGCTAAGGTGACCAAAGCAATTCTCAGAGTTGCAGGCTTCTGCCAGCACGTTCAAGAGAACTGCACCCAAGCTGCCATTTCCTTTGTCTTCACATTTTGACTATGTAAACTCGGCAGTTTTCATTCATTCTTCGTTACCGGGTAGTGTTGTGACCAGTGCTATATCCTATTGGGCCTGTTGAGGTGTGGCAACCGCCTGAATTGCAACTCTGATGGGGAAAATGCACACCTTTACAGTAGAGAACTTCACCTGGTGCTCTTTTAAAAATCTCTCAGAGCACAAACTCAAGGCTGTCCTATTTGTCTAAAGTGTCCGAAGTGCTTGGCAGGCTGGGGTGTGTAAAATAAAAAAAAGGCAGCAGCCATACAGCACTTTTGAAGTTTTCCATGCACCAATGACTTCACCATTGTAATGAGCAACATGTTCAATTTCACGTGTTTATTAATTTTGACAAACATGTTACTTTTTAGTTTAAAAGACTTAGCATGAAAATGTCTTTCTCTCTTGGCTGGACACCTTTAAATATATGAAATTTTGGGGTGCCGATCCCAAGCTGTTTAATTGACCAGAAATGTTTTCAGTGCCTTTTTTGTTGTAATGCTCTGCTGGCATGCAGTACAAGAGGCTATTATAACAACCCAGCTAATTTTTAAACCACTGAGACAACAAAGCTGAGAAAAACAATCGTCAAAATTTGTATGAAGTTGATTGTGCACTATAGTCGGTGACAGGTTAGAATTCAGCAGACGCTCCGCCTCCAGTGTGAACTTTCTGCCCTTGATGACACTTCATCAAACGCACAGCCAAAGCCCAGCGAAAGGCAGCAAGCACTTGCTGGAAGCGGAGCCTCCACTGAATTCTTAGCCTATCATCGACTGCAGGATTAGTCTACTGGCCATGAAGCATCAACAACAAAAAGGTTGCGCTGTGCGGGGCATTCATGCTTTACCGACTTTCCCTCCGCACGCAACACAGAAGGAAGAATCGATGAAGCGGCTACTGGAGTGGAAGCAACGAATGCTCCAGTCCCCGCTGCGCAAGAAACAGGGCCAGCAGAATCTGGTGCCTTCCTCGTTCGAACTCCAGTCGGCCGTGCTCAAGAGGCCCACCCAGGTGCTCGGCGGCGACGTCAGGGCTCCGCCGGAGCGGCCTCCACTCCCCGAGGAGTACAGGAGAAGGGCGCTGGACGAAGTGCATGCCCCCGGCGAAGTTTGGACCGGTCAGCGACGCCTGTCGGGAGGTCCGTCGCACGAACCGATCGCTGGCAGGCCGCATGAGATGCAAGATGCCCCGGAACCGGATCTCATCCGTAAGCGTGCCGTTGATTCCCCTCTCCGCCGCAAAATTTGTTGTGTGGTCACCGACGTCTTTGGAAAGGTGGCCAGGCGTTTCAGTTGTCCTGTCCTGAGCTCTAGTGTAGGCCTTGAACGTGTGTGTGCCGTCGAGACACCATGGACAGGCCTGTGCCACAGACAAGACAACTGAAAACACTTCGTGGTCGTTCTAGGCCGGCAGTGACTACGGTGGCGCTTGCATGGCGTGAGAATGGCCTTTTCGTTTTGGAAGTGACATTTCTAAAATGCATTTCAGAATTGTCTAAAGCTGACTGATGCAGGTCCTGCTTGTACGGGCACATTTCTGGGAACTTCATTTACTTTTCTGGGAACTTAATTTACTTTAAAATAGTAAATAGGGGTTCAGATAAAAGGCTGCTCTCCGACGTTGCAAGGACTTGACTCAACAAATCTATGCTTCTTTATTTGTTTGAACTTGGTGAAATACTATGTTGTTTAAGGAATGGCCTTCTCTACTAAAATTTCTTGTTGTGGTTTGTTTTTATATATGTACATCTAGACAGCAGGGCTCTCGTAAAGCCAGCAAAAAAGTTTTGCATTTTGGAACTATTCGAAGTCCCCTGAAGACAGTAAATGTGCACGGTTCTCATATATTTAAAACAAAATAACAGCCTTTTTGCTTTCTCACTGGCATTGAAAGATTATTTTAGCATACATTTAATGTACGCAGCAGCACAGTTAGTGCAAGCATTACATTAGCACTTTTTCACCTTTTATTGGCAGTCAAGTTTTACCACTTAGGTTAGTGCTTCACATGAGCATAGTACCTACGACACTACGGTAGTACTACTATTGTAGTAGCTTTGATGACAGACCTTCGAAAAATAGAAAAAAACAGTGATTGCTTGTTGCGGTAAGATTGTTACGATATCTACTTAGTAGTACTTGGAAAAAATTTTCACTTTGTATTGCTTTTGCTACTTGTAGCTTTTAGGACAAAAGTGTTTTGTTTCATTCTCAGTCTTAGCAGTCTTTCTAAGACCTAACTTTAGAGGTACTATGCGCGTTTTCACCTTAAGAAAAAAGAAGTTTTGCGCATTGTTCATACACTGCACGAAGTAGTTCTTACAGGATTTGGTTGTCAAAGTAAGGAGCAATGCTTTTGACATTTGAAGTCTGTACGTCTTGAAAAGGTAACATATATCTAATCTAAAATGCACCTACAAATATTTTAATTATCTACATAAAGGGGGAAATTAGTAATGCTAGGCGAGGAGCCCGACTTTTGTTACCACGGTTGTTGAGATGAGAACGAGTGCAGTATGGCATGCTACAGCACTGTGCGTTTCCCTTTGTGCATATTAGCACGAAACATTGCATAGTTTTTTCTGTATGCTTCTTTTGTTTCTGTTGAAGATTTTGTTTACCCTTTTGTTAGAAAGTTAACCACCACGTCAACTGAGGGGCTGTTGCACTTTGCTCTTTCTATTTGCTGGTTGCCTCTACACAACAGCTATAAAAAAGATGGCTGCTCAAGATGCAGCATATCAGAAGCTGAGCAAGCTTCTCAGAAACATTGCAAAACTAACTACAATGGGCCTTTTCCGCAAATGTTGGGCACCATCTATCGGCAAGCAGGAGAAACGTTTTTGATGGCTTGCCTTGCTTCCGGTTCTGCCCGCTCCAAGCTGTGTTGGCTGTCTGAACGCGGTCGGTAAATGCGCTCAGCGCTTGTTTTTCCTCTATCCAACGCGATCGACGAGCAGATTTGTTTTCAAATAATGCGTTAACTACGGATAACTTTGTCCGTTTGTACATTTTTTTCCGAATGTTCGGACGACTGACTTCGCCGTGGCGCCCGTTGTGACTGACGGCACAGTTGAAGCTCTCTTCTACCAATGAGATAGTACAAACGGTTACATTAAACTAGGATTTATGTTATATGCAGTACCGGCAGTAAATTAAAAAAAATATATTCAAAACCAAATTACAATTAAAAAATTTTTTTTTTAATTGCAAGTTATTTGTTTAATGTGCTCGAAAATTTTAAATGACAAGATGTATTCTCATAATTGTAAAGGCTTACTTTAAAATCCTCCAAAGAACTTTGTGCCTGCACATACAAATGTAATTTTTAACAAAGGTGTACTTTTGTGGTGAAATTTCAATGCGTAGCTCCATACCTATAAAAAGGGGACCAACAAACTTGGCTGGGTCAACGGCGGACTCGTTCAGCGTCCTCCGCTGCCCCTGGCGAGTTAGTGTTTCTCGTTTTTTACTGGAAGGGAGCAACAATTCGAAATTTCACAAGGTCAAATTTACCACTAAAGTGCATCTTTAATAAATATCTAAGATGTATACGTGCAGCCGCCGATTTCTGAGCGAGCCTCGTCATTGATGTCAGCCCACTTCAGGCTACAGCTGTGTGGGACTGTAGCTCCTGGAGAAAAAATACGAAATCAGCCACACCTGTACTTTTTATTTTTTTTTAGTGTCGCGCCTGCAGAAATTGTTGCAAAAACTTTTTTTTTGCTCGATACATACTTGAGGACAACACATCAAGATGATTGTTTCCTCTTCCTTATTTAACCACAAGACCAGCAGATGCGGTCGTGGTAGTGAGAGAGCAGCTCTCCCATTTCACGTTCTGCGTGTGCACGTAGCAACAAACTGTGCAGCATAGCCATTTCACCTCAATGCTTCATAAATATTTGGAAACTGTTGGCGATTCCAGTGTTTACAACAACCAAAAATGGAGACCGGCAGTTTGCATAGCAACGCGAGACCGTCACATTATTACAATTAGTGAGCAAAAACGTGTGCCAGTGAAACGCACCATCCCAGAAATGCATAACTCCGAGACGCTCGCTCTGCGTGGCACATAAGCTGACACGACAGCCTACCTAAGTAATCTGCTGACTTGTATTTACACCCCAAAAAATAAAAAATAAAGGAACAAAAACATGAACCATTCTTGACTGCAAACGCGGGAATGCTTTGAAAGCAGCCTTTACGAACCGTCCGCATTGTTTCGCTGGATCACCCGAATCCAGTGCTGCCGCTTCGTCGAGTGCAGGCTAGTAGAAGGAAACCCAAAGAAGCTTAAACCGCGACAACGCTTGCTGTCGTTGCTGCAGCCAACAACGAAACAGCGTTGAGGCATGTTGGAGAACTTGGAAACGCGCGACCACCGCTGCCTCCAGCAGTTCCGAGCCGGACGCACCACGCCACCAAAAATGGCAGACTCCTCTCTGCTGCTGCTGCACATGCGCCGTGGAAACCCCGGAAAAGGCCCATTCCCAAAAATAAACCTTTAGACAGTGGTAGTTTTCTTCTTTTTCCTAGCAAAAAAGATAAAGGTCGTTGTGTCTCCAATTTTACATTGTTGTGGCTCATTCGGCTCACCCTAGTTTAAACAAATTCATTAATAATTTGTAGTAGATTTTTCACAAGTAAACATCCTGAAATCTAAATGAGTTGACAGCCAGGTTGAGAGGTGCTGTTAACATGTTTCAGAAATTCAAGCTTTCTCATTGAGTAGGTGCAACAGTCCAATGCCTGCATGGTTCCGTCTTGTTTTCCTAAGTTGCCCCCTTTTTGCTTTTTATTCTTCCCTCCCCCTGAAAGAACACACGAAGCCACAGCCCCCCGTTGCAGCGACAGCCCCGACTACGTGAACCTCCGGAACATTCAGTGTGTGCGCCAGCAACAGCTCGTGCAACACAGCAGAGAGCCCGAGCCCAGCCTGAACCCTGTCCCCGCGAAGATCAATCAGCCGCTTCGTTCGTGCCTCAGCCCCACCAATCGTGCTAGACAGGACGCCTCTTTCGCCGAGCCGCACTACAAGCAACAGAGCCAGACAACGACCGGCACCGCTCCAGAGTTTGAATCTGGCTACGTGGATACCAAAGTCGTCCGCAGCAAGACGCCGACCTTCGGGTTCATTCCAGCAAGCAAACATTCGGGAGATGCGTACAACGCCAGCGAAGGTCACTCGGACCGGAGCCTCAGCCCGAGCAACGCGCTCGTCCAGCGCGGAAACCGGAGGCGTCCCTCTAGCGATCGGATAGTCTCCGAGGCTTCCCCGCCCGCTGTAACGAGTCGGAAACACATCCCAAGGAACTGAGGCGACGGAGCGACGGCTTCGCCGTGACGCCCTCGGTGTCGCCTGGCGGGAGCGTCGAGAGTCAGGAGCACGCCCCGCTGGAGGGGCCCCGTGCTTCGGTGTACGGACGTCCGCCAAGCACTTTGCGGAACGCCGCAACTTGCCTAGGTGTTGCTGAGCGGCGCGACGAAGAAACACCTTTGGGCAAGACTCGCGGTCCCGATCGCGAGAGCATGCATCCCGGCCGCAGCGCTGGCCTCAAGAGCCCGCCACAGGATGTCGTTGCGCAAGACAGAGTTTACAGCAATTCGAGTGTGTGGCGCGAGGAGAGTCGAGTCTCGACGCACCCGTCGCATCCGGTTCGGGAGACTCCGAAGGAACTGAACGCCGAAGGGTTTTACATCAAGAAGGAGGACTACTACCGCGCCTCGCAGATGTTCTACCCAAAGCAGGTGGCTTCCAAGAGCCTCCTGAGCTCGCTGTCGGACAGCACGCAGCAGCGGCGTGCTCGAAGTGGAGACGTTTGACAGCCGCTACCGCAGGAGTGCCACCGTCCCAACAAGTCCGCAGTGGGAACTGGACAAGGACGTCGGCCTGCCGCTGCCAGACAACCTGGACGTTTCCTTCCAGTCGACGAGCAACAACTCGGTCTTTGAAGGCTCGTGCGAGTGCTCTCACTCCGGGCGACCAGAGTCCGGAGTTGTTTCAGGGAACGCTGCGTCCCAGCCGCACGTACGTGAGGGATCGTCGGGCGCAGAAGGACCGGTCCGGGGACATTTCCGCGGGCGCCGAGGCGAAGTACCGTGACGAAACTACCATGAAGTCCGGCTCCAACTTCGAAGAGCTGCGCTCGGCTTTTCAGAAGAGGAAAGAGGCGCCGCCGACCAACATAGTGCAGGACCGGATCAAGCGCTTTGAGTGTAAGGACGAAACAGGGGTCGCGGGGAAGCCCCAAGAAAACTGGCCAGTTCCGGATAAGAAGGGCGACGGGGACTCCGAAGATCCCATGTGCGAACGAGAGAGGAACTGCAAGGAGGGAGGCGGCAGCGGCGCCTCGGTGTTGTCGAAGTCGGAGCCTGCCGTGCACTACGGAAACTCTCTGCTGCTTACAGATCTCCGCAGGAGTGCCGATTTCAAGAAGGAGGGTGCACGAACGGCGGATGACGGAGCGACGCCGCCCAAGGTTGTAAAGCAGGAGATCGTGGATGCGCCGCCGGTGCGTGCTTCGCTTTCCCGCCGGCGCCGGTTCAACACCGGTCTCCCGAAGCCCACTACCTTCCGATGGGGGGATGGCTGGCCAAAGAGGCCGACTACGTTTCCATGAACGTGGACCTCGGTTCCGGCTCGCCGCCAGACGAGCCCGTGTACAATGAGCCCGTCCTGCCCGTGCCGAGCCGTGCACGACTCCTTCGGCAAGATTCGGTCCCTGTCGCACCAGTCACCGAAAACGAGAGTTCGGGAACGAGCAGCGAGGAATCGACGGAGAACATTTATGAGCAGGTGCGTCAGGTCACGGAAGAACCGCCGACTCTGGCCGCTTCCAAGGAGTCCGCGCAAGCCGACGAGGCGCCCGTGTACGAAGAGCCTTACAAGTTGATGTGCAAACAAGCGGGGGAGAACATCGAAGAGAAAGCCAAGAGCCTCGAACCATTCTCCAAGGACGGCAGCAAACAGGCGGCCAAGAAGCCCATCCCAGACTTGCTGCACCACGAGGAAGTGAAGGATTCCGGGGCTTCAGATGCAGACGACGAAGCCAGCCGCGCCGACTTCGACACTCCAAACTCTTCGTTGCCGAGTTACCAGAAGGAAGTCTTGAACGAGCACCTTTCCACAGTGAACCGGTCGTCGCTTCTGCCCCGATCCTCAGCTCAGTCGTACCTACCGGTGTATGCGTCACACTCTGCGAAGTACTCGTTCAAAAGAGACAAGAGCCCGAAACCTGAACAGTCGCCGTCCGGACCACCGTATGGGACCTCCGACAAGGATCGCGTCGAGACACCTCGAGGTCATTCCCCAAAGCCGCCACCCCTGGCCTCGACGAGCTCGAAGGCCTTGTTGGATGGCTTCGTCAAGGCCTCGCCTTTCCAGAGCGAGCGGCCCACAAGCATTGGTCTCCTCAAGAGTTTCGACGGGGACACCAGCTCCAGCGATGCAGGGTCATGCTTGACCGGCCCGAGCTCTTCCGCAGCCAGGGCGTCTGGCCCAGACGCCTCCACGGCGCAAGGTAGGGCGACGTCCGAAAACTTCGGCCAGGTTTCTTCGCCGCTCCTCTCCACTGCGCCGGACATCCTGCCATCCGAAGTCCGTAACGTCGTTTCTGAGTCGAACAGCAACAAGGCCCTCAACAGCGCCCCCTACTACTACTCGGATATCTTTGGCGACAAGCTGCGGATCGCCGAGAGGCCGTCGCCGCGCCAGGCGGGGCAGCAGGCACGCGTCGCACCCAACACGCCGAACAACATCCGCGAGGTCGGTTCGACGCCGCAAGTTTCCCGGGACAACGTCGGGCGCCGGGTCAATAAAATCTCGACGTCGGTGCCCGCAGGACTTGACGCGAGCCACGTTCGGACACGCTCAGAGCCCGACCCTCCGCGGTGGAGTTCGAGAGCACGCCTACGCGGACTGCTCGGCCCGGCAGACGCGCGCAAGTTCTCCGATGCAGAGCGGAACAAATACGTCGCGGGCCACACGCTCGAGAAGACGTCTCACATGTCGCGTTCGGTCCTCTCGCACATGCGCAAGCAGCGGCCGGACTCTTCCCCCCATCCAGAGCCTGGCGGGGACCGACCTTTGCCAGATCAACAGGACGACGCGGAGCGGCAACGACTTTCGTCGCGCGGCACCGGGGGATGCTTCCCCGACGTCTCTCGCGCTCGCTCGAAGACGTGATCGACGGCACTTCTTCGCCGGCGCGGCAACGGCAGAAGGTCCGCAGCAAGACGCCCGTGATTCCGACGGCGACAGAGTGTCACGACGACGAGCCGTTCTACGAAAATGTCGGTTTTGGAAGTGCGCGGAGGGAGCGCGCCTCCCCACCAAAGTCGTTAGGGTGGGGCGAGCCCCCAGGTGTCGCCGGCGAAGCACAGTGTCTACGACGGCGAGGACTTGTGCCGCAACTTTGTCGTACCAAGGGTTGTGGCCGGGTCGTCAGGTCCCCTCGGCGATTCCCTGAAACTCCTTGCCGCAAGCTCTGACGGAATGGACCAGAAGGAAACCAGAAACGATGTCGGCTCATCCCAGTACGACGAAGTCGGGAGACTGAGTGTCGAACTCGCCTCCTTCGGCTTATTGGCTCGGATTTTCGCAAAGAGGCCGGTTTGGGATCCGACGACAGTGTGCGGACGCACGAAGGTAACTGTGCCCTCATCCGCTGTTCTGTTTAGTGAGCTTCTAGTTGATAGGCTGCAAATTGTCCCAAGTGCATGCCACACTTTTTGTTTTATTTTTTTGTATTTCTGCATGGCTTTTTTTTTTTACTGAGTTGGGAAGCTGGAGTTACGAGCTGGAATGGTGATGCTTGCTGACTCTTTATTCCTTGCACATTTTTTCCCGTTGCAACAGGAAAACGATGCAGGTCGAACGACTTTGCAAAGCCCAAAACTCGAGACGGTATGTACAGGCACAGTACTGGATGATCTGCATTCGTGCAACATTGGCTGCCATTCGCTGAGTGTAAGATTTTATTGTTATTTTGTTTTTAATATCTATTTCACCCATAAAGCCGATAATCTGGCTAAATGTCGTTAGGTATGTGTCAGAAGAATGTTCTCTGCTTCGTCTGTCGTGGACTGACCACCTCCGAGAACATACAGCATGTTTTCGAATTATTAACACGCTCATACAACTTTTTCTAGCACTTAAGCTTTTTTGTAAATTGTCCTTCCACACAATATCATTTACAGTCCTCGTTTCCTACGAGTGATGCTGCTTCTGAATTCATAAATGTTTACTTTGTCTGAGCCATTTTCACTTTCAAACCTTTTGCGGTGCTCGGCATATTGATCTCTTAACATAATGCAATTCGTCACTAATTAATGCTTCCGAGGTTTCATATGTGCCGTGTGTAACAATCGCGACGCACTTGCAGCCCCTTCAGTTGGACCCGGAGCCAACCCCGCCACCAAGCGGGGGTCTGAGCCACAGCGTGTCTGCGGGGACTTGCTCGGAAAAGCGTAAGTTTGCGTTGTCGGTCTGATACGACAGCGCCTTATGCGGTGTGGTGAAAAAAAATCCACGTCTGACCATACTTTTTGCATGCAGCACGAAGAACTCGTCTTGTTGCTCATTCAGCTGCGAAGAAGCCAAAGCAGCTTGCTGACGTGCCAGATGCAATGCAGGGCGGAGCTGCAAGAGCTCAAGGAAAACATTGTGCAGAGGTGAGTGGGCTTTGCTGTGTTGGCTGGATGTTTTGGATTCTTGCTGGACGTTGTACTGATGGATCTGTTAAGGCAACTTCGCATGTGGCTGCCAGTGCTGAAATAGTGCCAAGTCAGCGCTGCATCTGTGCCTCTGTCAGCACTGACTCAGACCCGATTTAAGGGGACGTGCACCAGCGGAAACCATTTTTGTAAAGGCGAAAGCCTTACTTGTTTTATAGAGCAAAAAAGCGTTGAAAAAGCCAATAAAAATATGATTGAACGGCAGGCACCGCTCTATGGCCGACCCCACTTGTCCCATTACCTTGGCGCCGTCCTTGCTAGTCGTTCCTAGAAGTCGTCCTAGAACTCTAGGACGACTTCACTTGTCGCATTACGTGAAGAACAAGCGGCGGCATCGTTGAGCCCGAAAGGAGGCCATAAAATATGTTATCAAGCGTCATCAATGTTATGCCATCAAACGTCATCATACGCCATGAGCGTGATGTCACCGCCGGAGCGCCTTGTGCAAAAGGTGCGCTTCGGACTTCATCTGTGCTCGTTGTGTGCTTCGTGCGATGGATTGTGAGGGCGACCGCGTCCACATCTACGGCCTCGACATCGGCCACAGTGTATACATCTACAGCGCCTTCCGCAGGCAAACATGGCCGCCCACGCAATACGCCACAGCCTCCTTAAGTTTACTCCTCTAGGCGTCGTTCTCGACGTCGTCCTCTAGGCGTCGTTCTAGACATCGTCCTTGAGGTCGTTCTAGAAATCGTCCCAGATGTCGTCCTCTAGGCATAGTTCTCGACATCGTCCTTAAAAGGGCACTGACAGGTCAAAATCATATTACAGCGGAGCTGTTAAGGGCTAGGCTCCCGAGCATCGTGTCCGGTACAAAACACTTGTCGACAAAACGCGCTCTGGACAGCTACCGCCATCTATAAGCGACGGCGGCAAGCACACGACCAGTATGGTTGCCACCGTCGCTCGTACATGGCGCCAACCTTTCCAGCAATCATAGAAGAATGGATAGTTGGGCGGCGCGTTGGTGGGAATTCATCGTAGGAAACAGCGCGAAAACAGATGACGTCAAAGAAGAAGCACATGTAACAAGCGCAGCGCTCGTCACATGTGTTTCTTCGTCTTCGTCTGTTTTGTGCGCTGTTTCTTACGCTCTTATCAGTTTCGGTTTGGACTTAGGATGGGTCAGCCGCGCGCTCCTTTCGGGGAAAGAAGACTGGCTGCGGAAGGAGCGGCGACGTACGCAGCAGCGCGAATGGTCCGTAACCGCCGCAAAGCCGCTGTCGCTCGACTTCCACTGCGTCGAGCGCTTCAGATTCCCTTGTCAAAGAAGAGCTCATCGCCGCCTGGAAAGTTGCCGCCGAGAACAGAACTAGCGATGTAAAGGGCACCGGCGGGCCAATGCCACAGACGATGATAGTGCCACGGAAGCCAAGTGCAAGCGCGAGGCCCGGCAACAACTGCACTCCACGCCGGCTGAACAGTTCCCGGGCGCGATGGCGATGTTCCGGAGGGAGTTCGTGAATTACCCGTCTGGCGTCACGTGCGCCGTGTGCACATGACTCTGTGTCGCCGGAGACGTATCCACAATTGGCGGCGTGTCGGACAAAAAAAAGCGGGAAGCGTGCGCATTAGCGTCAGTGGATCGAGTGTAGCTCCGCTGGTCTTCCTTCTTCACAAGAGTGGAAAGGCTGAACTTTTTTTTTTTATTATTCAAAATGATTGAAAACAATGCTTGGACATTACCCTCAAAATTCGAAACTTGTGAATGCAGTTTTTGTGAAGTAAAAAACAATTTCCAAAGGCCGAATTTGAAGTTTCCGCGCAGATCTGGCGTCAGTGCAGTGACGTTAAATATTGAGCCGTCTCCGCAAGTCGAGTTTCTTTGACGCCTACGAACCGCCGCCACTCGAAGTGTCGTGTTTGCTAGCATCCTGCAAACAACCGGCTGTGAGCAGACGACGCTTGACTTTCAAATTTGAAGTTCTTTCAGGGCTCTTTCAGTGATCGCAAATTCTTTGAAACGGTGTGAGGTCGAAGAAAACGCGCAGTGGACTTCTGTGAGTGACGTGAGGGGCCACGTCGCGCTGGTTTTGCATGAAAGGCTGCCCCGGCGGAGTCACGACCGAAACTACGATACACAGACACCAAACATAGTTTTAATGCAAAAGCATTAACTCTCAAGGAGCGAGCTGACGTCATCAGTTTGAAGCGCGAAAACGGCACCTAGTTTCCTTCAATTCCATTGGCTGGCGCGCGTCGACGGGCTCTCATTGGCCGCTGCGCTCGTCAGTTTCCACGACCGCTCACTCCCATGGTGCTGCGTGTCCATCAGCGCGGCGTTAACACGGAGCGTCCAAGGTCACCGTGCCCAAGGGCACACACGCGCTAACCGGGCGACGAAAAGTATGCAGCAGACGAAAAAACCTTTCAGCCTTTCCGCTCTGGTGAAGAAGAAAGACCAGCAAAGCTGTACTATGGTCAGACGACCTCAAGGACGACTTCTTGGACGACCTCAAGGACGGCGCCAAGGAAGACGTCTAGGACGATCTCAAGGACAATGTCTAGGACGACCTCAAAGACGACCTTGAGGACGATGCCTAGAGGATGACCTCAGGGGTGACATCTAGACTACCTCAAGGACAACGCCTAGGACGACCTCAGGGACGACGTCTGGGACGATCTCAAGGACGACTTCCAGGACGATTTCGAAGACAACATCTGGGACGACATCAAGGACGACCTCAAGGACGACGTGTAGGACAACTTCTAGGACGACCTCAAGGACAACTTCAAGGCAACCTCAAGGCAACCTCGAGGACGACATCTAGGACGACGCCTAGAGAAATTAGCCTTTCCACTCTGGTGAAAACCAGAGTGGAAAGGCTGGAAAGGTAGTCGCCATCTATGAGCAAGGCCGGCAAGCCGATTGTCTGGTTGCCGCCGTCGCTCATAGATGGCGGTAGCTTTCCAGAGTTTTGTGTCGGCATTTCTTTGCGGGGGACACGATCCTGGGGAAACTAGCCCTCAACAGCTCCGTTGTAGAGGGGAGCAGACGAGCGGCTTGCATGCTTTCGCATTCACAACTCATAAGGAATGCTTAGGTGTACCTCAATATTTTTTTACCGTTTGACGATTTACTTCTCGAAGTCTGGGAAGTCGTCAGGCACCTAAAAAAGACAACTTCGTCCGATTCCCCGACTCACTGATCATTCTCTGCGACATGCGTCAAGTGCTGCCATGTTTTCCGAGGGAGGATGAAAAGCCAGAGGTGATATCACTTCTCTGATTTTCGGTATTTCAAAAGAAGGGCCGTAGTGCGTTCGCAATTACATTAAAAAACATGTTTTACGAATGCCGTTATTAAATTTCAGAGTAATGACGCTTACAAAGCTTCTATATTTTATAATATTTGGCGTCGCAAATCAAAAGAAGCGAGGAGGTGAGGAGCAGGAGAGAAAAACACCAAAAAATAAAAAGGTGCGCGTGCATGTGGGGAAATTGATGTTGCGTTGCGCTATATTTTTACGTGTCTGTGACTACAACTTGCATTGTTTTAGACAACAGAAAAAGATGTGAACTTTGGGGTGTCAGTGCCCCTTTAAGGTCATCTTAGAAGTCATCCTAGACGTCGTCCGAGAGGTCGTCGTCGACGCCGTCCCTGACGTCGTCCTATAGGATCTCCTAGACTCCATACTTGGCGTCGATCTCTAGGACGTCGTCCTAAACTTTAATACATGTAGGGATATTTCTCCCACAGGACTCTAATGCTTTCGCCTTCTTACATGTAAGCAGTCTTAAGTGTACTGTAAATTTAGAGCGCAGCTCTTAGACACCCGTTTCCGGCTTGAGTGGCGTCGGCGTAATTGCTCATGTTGCATTAAAGGAATAATGCAAGCAGGCGTAATCACGCACATTGCATTATGGGAAAATTTCCCCACTAAATTTAGCGGGGAAATTTTCCCGCTAAGTTTAGCGGGAAATTTTTCTGCTAAATTTGGAAGGAAATGTTACTGCTAAATTTTGGAAAAAAATTTCCCGCTAGATTTAACGGAAAAGGTTTCCTGCTACATTTAGAGGAAAATTTCCCTGCTACATGTATCAAAAAATTTTCGCTAATTGTTTTCCTAAATTTGAGGAGAGGAGGAGGAGGAGGGTACGGATGTGGAGGAGGGACATACCCTCTCCTCCTCCTCCTCGAGAGCTGCGCTCTAATTCGGCATTACAGAGAATTGTAAACGTCTAGTTTTTTTTAAAATTATTTACGACATCGAAATGAAATTTTTACAGTTTAGGGGGTTTAGATTTGATCTAGCTTGTTTCCTTAGGTTCTCAATGCAATGTACATGCAGAAAAAAACATGTTCTTGTGCACACGTGAGGCGTGGCAACAAACTTAAAAAAGTCCAGTAAAATAAACTAATTAAGTAGCAATTTGGGCCAGTTGGTTCATGATAACCTATAGAAGTGCAAAAATACAAGGATGAGGAAGTAGACAGACAAGAGCGCTCTTGTCTGCCTACTCCCTCGTCCTTGTATTTTTTGCGCTTCTTCAGGTGAAAATAAACTAATTCGCTCTTTTTAAACCACTGAGTGCAATGAACATAAAAAATCTGCAATGCCTCTTCATTTGACAATTACAAATAGCAAAGATGCCATTTCAAAAGGCTATCAAAAATTCCAAAATGTTTCATAAATATAAAAAAATATACATTCAAATCAAACCTAGATAGTTCCATGCTACAGATTTTAAAGTATATTCATGCCAAATTTGTTTCTGATAGGAAAATATTAACTCTCCCATGCATGAATTATATTGACCACATAGAACAAAAAGTATAATATGTTGGGACGTTCATCTAAACCAGGGGTTCTGAAACTGGGTTCTGGGGAACATAGGGGTTCCACGAGCTGGTCTCATGGGTTCCGTGAGCACCCAAATTGCAACCCCCCCCCTCCCTTCCCCTTGCCGCAGGCTGCGCGGCAGGAGCATGCGAAGCGCCTTCATCTCACTTTGTACTGACATCGCGATTGATATGATGGGGATATAGTGGGAAGCAACACAAGCAAAATTGCCTACAATTGTGCCTCTGTTGCTTCTCGGTCGGCAAATATGGAGGGGGGGGAGGGTTCCGCGGCAGTTTTTGAGGCTTCCTGGGGTTCCGTGAGACCAAGAAGTTTGAGAACCTCTGATCTAAATTATATGTAGAGTAAATAAAGAAAAATTCACTTAAAAATATAATTTGCAAAAGCAGAAGGGACGTGTCCTCAGTTCAGGACAACATGCATACCAGTGGTCAGGTAATCTCATTTTTGGTGTTACGCAGTAATTGTTTTTATCAAAATGGTTGTGTATTTGGGCTAGACAGGTTAGCACTGTATAATTTCTGTATTACAATGCGAAACAAAATTCTGCGGAACTGGAAAATGAATGTAAACGTCTCACGATGCATGAAACCGCTTCAAAGTACTTGAGGAAAAGTGGGACATTGCAACGTCCTGAGCTGCATCACCCGTCTCACAAACAGCACAGACGACATCCTCTGCACCCTGCCATCCTTCAGCACTGCTGATGTCAAGGCCGTCTTCAGATTAACCAGCTATGTATGTCTAAAATTGGGTCAATTTGTTCTCTTGTGAGGGATAACTTGTCTAGACTTTTTCATTTCGCCGTAATAATGCAGAGCGATGCAAAACTCGCAAGCGTACGAGTCAACGTGTTTCGTGGACAGTAGTCAAAGGTGCGCGAGCCAAATGAGTGCAGTGTTACCGCATAGTGTCCCAATTTGAGGAGAGATATAATGAGCGTAAACAAAACAAATGGAGAGAAATTATTTCTAAATTTTGCTTGCCAATAATTCATTCATGGCTAGAACAATCTGAAAATTATTTTGTTTCAATGTTCGCAAAAACTTTACCGGTAAAAATCATCTGCTTTTACATACTGCTGCTTGGCAATGCTACAAGTGGAGGTGAAGTAGTACTGTCGAGACCGGTTATAACGAAGTCAACGGGAACCTGAGATCACTTCACTATATCCGCTATTTCGTTATAACCGTCTTCGGTTATAACGAAGTGCAAAGGGAATGGGAAATAGTGATCGCTTCGCTATAGTCGCTATTTCGTTATAACCGACTTCGTTATTACCAGTCTTGACAGTATACCATCTGGGTGACCGCCGGCAAGTGCTGTCATCTATCGGCCAGCTGGAAAAGCTTTTTCTGTCCTCACTTGAAGACACCAAGGCACAAACTCGCGTGTGGACAACATGCGTGAGAGGATTAAGGACAGAAATTCTTGCGCACAAACTGTGAAGATGACCCGAAATTACATAAACAGAAAACCGTGTTTGAATAGATGTGTAGCTGTATTCTTTTGCGGTGCAGAAAATATTTTGTTAATTGATTTCCATGAGAAAGTAAAGCTACAGGCGACTGCAATGGAGAGGAGACGGCTAGGGCTACTTGTCAACATACTTGTGATGGCGGGCGACACCACAACTTGAAGAACCACGCAGAGAAAAATGGCTCAAATTCATGCCGTTCTGGGTTGCCCGGAGGTCTTCAAATGTGTACCTGACTAATGTCACAATCGTAGCCGGCACTAATTATTTTTATACATCAAATATAAAGATTCAAAAATAATAAAACATCATAAAACCCAAAATCAATTGTTTTTTTGCAAAATATTGCTGTTTTTCGATTCGCATCCTTCCTCAATGCTGCATTGTGCGTGTGTGAACAGAAAACTGTTAAACTGCATTCCTTTAAACTTGTGTGATTTCTTTTTTTATTTTTTTCTTGCTTTGATTGCAGCGACATGAAACACAGTGCTGCAGATGTTCAGAGGCTCGTGAGTCTGCAACGGAGCCTCAACGAGCTCACGCGGAATCTCGGGCTGACTCGGCCCCTGATCAGCCTGGTAGAGAACATGGTCAAGCTGGGGAGTCTGTACAACATTGCTGGCATTGAAAAACAGGTGGGCAATGCCACTTTCTTTTTTCTTTTTCTGCTCTATGTATTGTGTTTTATTTTCACGTGGTAACGGCCGGTGGTGTAGCTTATGTCTTTCCTAAGCTCCATTCAAATTATACTCTAGAACGTAAAAACAATGTATGTTAAAGAGATGCTGCGGCAATTTTTATGCCTTCATTTTTTTTATTGCAACCTATTCCAGGGTGCCTCCCTATCTGTCTCCTGTACATGTACACATACACAAAAGGTCAGCTTTCGAACCTTTGGCTTAACATGAATGAAATTTACAGTTATACTGGCCGTTTCGAGGCAGAGTGCAGTGCAAAGTTTCATCTGTGTACAGTCACCAACCGATTTTTCTGACGCCGATAATTCGGACTTGTTCGATACTTCGAACCTAAAGGAGGAACCGTGACCTACCCGACAGAAATAATGCCTATTCACGACCAATGTTTCGGACAGTTTGAAGTCCGAAAGTTAGATTTTTCTGACAAAATTGTTGTGAGCGATCAGTGGGAAACAGCAACGATAAGCAGACATTTTGGATTCTATGTTGGCTGCACATAGATTGGCTTGGTTTGGCAGTGCTGCTTGAGTACTGCTAAGTCCTATCGCTAGGTGACGCTGTATGGCTTTTTTTCTCTCTAGCTGTACATCATTATCATCATCATTGTTGTTGCCGATTTGCTTTGTTCCTTCGCCATTGCAGTCGTGGGCTTGCGCCTCTGATTTCGATCTTGTCTCGGTGAATCGTGTTTTCGGACTACGCTGGCTTGGACGTCATTGCCTCATCTGTTTTTCCGCCACCGCGATGTGTTGCTAAGAAGCGCAGAAAGTACTCGACCATAACGCTAGAAAAGAAGGCAGCGATTCTCCAGCTAATAGAAAGTTGCTTAATGCAAACGGAGGCGTAACCTGAAACAAGGCACGCAAGTGTAACCTGAGGCAAGGCACTATTTACGGCTTTTTAAGCCCTCTTGGGTGTGATAAAGGCAAGATTTTAATCTGCTTGTTTTTCAGACTGCTCTATTATTCTGACATATTTTTCGGTCCCTGCAAAGTCCGAAAATCAGTCGGCGACTACATGATTTGTGCAAGAAATTATAGTCGTTTTTATCAGGAACATACTGACATTGTTTAGGAAAACCAGCGTTTGAAAACTAATGTAATACCCAACATTTCTCTTTACTAGATATACAGCAGGATGCCTGGAGAGTGCAGCTGTGAAAACAAAACTTTCAAAAAGTAATTTATTTTAGGCTAACATTGCGCTAAAAGATTAAATACATTTTGTGCCTTTTATGTCATCGACAAAATCTTAACATCCTTTATAAAAGAGAAACACAAAGTAAAAATACAATTCCACAGTTTCATTGCCCATTATAAATTCCAGCTAGGAAAAACAAGTGTGAGCCTTTCCTTTTGTCCCATTACCAAACAATAGTTTTCCTAAAGTGAAATTTATGTCAAAATGTGGAACGGAGAAAAACGCGTTAATAGTGCTCGAACCTCTACCTTTTCTTTAGCAACAATGGACCGAAAATAATTTATAAAAAATTACTATGCAGTGTAAACAAGTGAAACTTTCTGGGAATACTCTCTGATGTTAGTGGATGTAAATATGTCATTTTTCAAAATAAACTTTTTTTCAGAAATTTTATTTTTCTACGTAGGAACACTTTGAAGCGGAAGTCTTAATATCTAGAAATTATTTGCGGTAGCCTTCGTGTTAATCAAGGCCCCGGAAAAACTTTGTACCCAGACTAGCCCACAAAACACTAATCTGGCATTTCTTCCCTTTTCAGACGCCTTATCTACAATTCGTTTTTCGTTAATTGTGACACAAAGGTTTTTTATGATACCTATCTTTATTTATGTTTGTTTGTGAGCACCGCATCTCTTTCTCGCCGTTTCAGAACGATCGGGGCGTAGCCGAGGGGACGGAATCCAGCCACGAGGACGTCTTCGTGGACAACCTAGAGACCGAGACACTAGAGAAGCAGCAGCGCATGGTCGAGAAGGAAATACTGCGGATACAGAACATGCTCGCCGAGAGCAGCACCGTAAGCTGCTTCCTGGGGAGGCCACATGCTCAAGGCATGACGTGACACTTCCTTAGGATATTTCACTCGCTTTCGTCGCACGTCTAGTGCACTTATCAAACACTGGCCCTATTGGGAAGAATGTCCAACCATTGCTCCCGTAGTGGCCAGGTCTAGAGCTAAACCCACATAGACAACTGCAACGTGAAGAAATTGGTAACAACTTTATTCCAAAGCCCTATAATTAGGGCTCCGTGTTTTCGGAGTTTATTTTTCGTGAAATTGGAGGGTGTTTTTCGAGTTTATTTTTAGCTAAAATTCGGTGTTTATCGGAGTTTATTTTTCAGAATCTTCAATTCTCCGAAATTCGGAGATTACTTTCGTAGTGTTTCCAATTAAAAATAATAAATAATAACCCATGCAAATGTATGCCAGATAAAAAATAAAACGCACTTGAATCAATTAAAGGGAAGATGGGGCACTTCTGACTTGAGAAAAAACGCTTGAATTGCGTTCATTTGGTCTGTAGAATAACAGATATCGCAATTATATTTCAATGCGACGTCACTCGGAGAGCCATAAGAGCAATTTCAAAATAGGGCTGAAGCCCCGCCTCCCTAGCCTTGGGCAGCCAAAAGATCCGTCGATGACGCTCACGCACAGCGACTTTCTTTTGCTTTTTTCGCGTTTCACACTACTGTGCACAGCAAAAGGTTTGGGTATTCGGGTTCACGGGGTAAAAATACACTAGAATTCACTTCTAACTCATTTTTTCAAGAAGCTCCCCATCTTCCCTTTAAGATTTCTTCAGTTGAATTTGGCGTTGGTGCCATTGGCAATACTAATTTGTCCCACGACAAAAGTCGCACACAAGTGTGGCTTCGATAAACGTTGATACCTTAAAATCAATAAACTGCCGGAGGTAGCCGCAAGGAAGCTCGTAGTCATCCCATCGATCTATCCCCACGGCCGCGCGAGGTGGAGTGGTTAAGGATGTAATAGAAGTTTCAACTGCCCCGCTTCCCTATTTTATACAATCTCTAGGGTCCATAGCTTTCACTGTTACCCCCAGAAACATACCCTCTTCTTTCTCTAAATCCCAAATCTCATGGCCCAAGCTGGAAACCAAAAGAGTGGCTTTTGTCGTGACACTGAATGGTAGGTACAATGACCTGTTTCCTGGAACCAACCTTGACGAGACAAGCCGTAAGACCCCTTTTGACAACGGTCCGAGGCTTGAAAGATAATTATGGTGTCATTTTCCCGGACCATTCATCCTCCGCTGCTCAAATTGTAAAAAAAAAAGCTGCTTTTTTGTTTGGGGGGGGGGGCGCGGGTACATAACAATTGGAGTTTATTGGACAAATCCGAATTGACAAACAATTTACCGGCGGGTGTTTTTCGAGTTTATCGGATTTATCCGAAAACACGGAATCCTACCTATAATGCATAAAATGCAGTGTTTTTGAAAGGATTGCTTAAATTTGTATAGAAGACATTAAACTCGTTTTGGGGAGTGAAGAAGAACCCATATTTTTATCAATTTAGCCAAGAAACTGACTCGGTGCATAGGCAAAGCAACATTATTTTCCCCGGCAAATTTAGCGGGGAATCGGTGTAGATGCTCTGTGATGGCAGGTCACATGACATCAATTTTCCCCACCAAATATAGTGGGAAACTGAATTGGGTGTATAGGTCACGTGATGTCAGTTTTCCTCGATAAATTTAGCGGGTATACATTATTATTGTATGGGTCTCCCAGTGTCGGGTCACGTGAAATCAATTTTCCTGCCAAGTTTAGCTTGAGATGGACCGACGTATGGACAAGAGATTGGAGAATGGGGGGGGGGGGGTCTCCATTAAAAAGCATTTTACGCTTTAATAATTTGCGGTGTTTCTAACGTAGCGTTCGGCTTAGGCTCGCATTCAATCGGGAAAGCACCAGGTCAGCGCAAGACCCAGCCGAACAGAGACACAACACTATTTGCCTCGAATGGCAACTGAAGGTTTCTCCTCCTTTTCTCGGCATTGATTCAATAAAGCTGTGCAGAAGCTTACAGACCCTTTAGACAACAATGCATGTACCAGGTTGTGTTTGTCTCCTAGTTTTACATGGGTGGCTCAGGCCTGCTAAAATAGTGCTTGAACTGGAAAAAGTTTTTAGCCTAGGATCAGGGAAATGCTTGAACTGTGGGATTGGCTCCCCCAACTCAAAATCCTCAGGTGTTCCCCATGGGGTACTCCGGGGAACACTGGGGAACCCAATTTGTGAACCCGTGACAAAGAATCGGGTGCGTGGGTCTCGTGGGAAAAGAAGCTGGACAAAGTGCCTCTAAAGTTTTGTGTAAAAAATAATAATTGCTTTATTTTGCTTTCTTTTTGCTTGTTTTTAGTTTGGCAGCCCCTTGAAGGAGGACCTAGAGGTTGAGTTGAAGAGGCTTCAAAAGATTGTAGACAACCTCCTGCTGAGGAAGGGCAGGACATGCCCCAGCCCGGGCCTGCGTTTGGAAGAGGACCGCAACACGGCCTCCACTCCGGAACCCAGACTCGGCCTGGCGTGTGAGTGTTTGTGTTCCGTGGTCCACGTCGAAAGTATTAAGACATACCCCCTACTTACCGATAAAGTGACGAGGTAGGGCGCATCTTCAAAGGCCTGGCGTCCAGCACGGGCGCACGTTGGACACGGGAGAACTGAAACTCTGCCGCTCTCATATTGTCGGTGACCATAGTACCGGGCAGTACATGTGCTCTTTACAAATGCTGCTCACGTCTTCGAAGAGGACGGTCTGTTTTCAATGAAAAAGGTTCTTGCAATTCGCAGATCGGACAACTTATAAGCAATTAATTCTCGATAACGAAAAAGAAAAAAAAGTCGGTTCAATCGTGTGCTGGTTTGACACCGCTTGCGACACGTATCAGAATTGTTTCGCAAGCATGTGGCACTGTTGTCATTGACACCGATGCAACGAGGAATTTGGCCTTTGATTTGCACGTGCGATTTCTAAAGGTAAACTGTGATCGAGCTAATTGTTTTTAGTTACTCGAGAGACGTCGTTTTCACGCGAATGACCTAGATTTTCTTCTCTTTCAGGTGTGCCCGAGCGAAAGCGGCATCAGAAGACTTACTACGAGACAGACTTGGATTCGTGTGTAACCAGCAACCTGGCCCTCTCCAAGCCGCCCGTCATCTCTCTACAACATGTCTGGGGTGAGTGAGCGGAATCGGGTTCCAGGCAAGAGACGCGATGCCACTAAAGGTTCTGATGTGCTAACCTTTCGGAGCTGTTCTGGCTGCTTTGCATTGATGAAACTAAGCAATGTTGCACGTTGCATGCCTTCTGGTTGCAACGCATGGAAATTTTCGGGAACCATGGTTCGTGTAACTTTAAACCATTGGTACTGTACAGCAGAATTCACAAATGCACAACAGAATTTACAAAGATTAATCTCTCTTTTGTACTTCATACAAATTTGATTGGCATCATTCATTATGAATTCGGTTGCACCAACTATAGGCATTTTCAGTGGTTCGCTGAACATTGAGCTACTAATATACTACTAAAGCAAAATTTACAAACACACAGTTGGTTTTTATAAGTGGGTGTACTACTGCATACAAATGTGGTCACCGCATTCAGATTTGAATTACGGCATATCTTGTACCAGTGTGTCCGCCGTTTGTTGATTATCGAACCACTGATATTGTAATAAAATTTACTAACATGATAAGTCTTTTCTTAAGTCGGTTTCACACTGGTACTACTACATAGAAATCTGGTTGGTCACCACCCTCAAATTTGAATTGCATATCATTGAGTATTCGTATGTCATAGTCAGGGTTCTCCCAGGAATTTCTGAGGGGTGGACATGACTGGGAGGGGAGGGAGGGGGAGGGGAGGGGAGGAGGAGGAGGGGTGCACTTTTGCCCCTTTGTTGTTTTTTCTGTTTTGTCGCGTCTGTTTATTGCCCCCCTCCCCCCCCCCCCAAGCACTGCCGGCGCGCGCCGCTGAGATAGAGGAAAAAAGAGAAAGAAAAAAAGAAAAAAATTGCAGTGGTTTAGCTCGGCTATGCCAGGATATATGTAGCATAAGCTTAGGTTCAGCTGGTTATTCTTAGCTTTCCTGGTTGTCTAGGATTAGCTTGATTATCATGCTTACTGCTGCTTCAATGACACACACACAGTATACGCATTATGTGACTACTTCGGGATCTGATGAGTTAAGCTTCTCCGCTCTTCTTATTGCGGAGGAGGCGCCGTGTAACCGAGCTCGGTTGCACGTCAAAGGATCCCCAGGTGGTCCAAATTAATCCTCAGTCCTCCACTGGGGCATGTCAGATGCCCGTCGTTGGTTTGGCCAGCTGTGCGCCGTGTTGTTACGTATCAAACAACCAAGCTGCCGCCGAGAACAACCGGACAGCGCGAGCCATGATCTCGAGCGAGTGCATGCGCGCGGCACGTGCATCGGTGACTGACCTAGGCGCCATACCAGTCCTGCCCGTTCCGTCACTGCTCCTCGCGCATCGCAGCACGGCTCTCCAGGAGCCACGCGAAACTGCTCAACCTCGGCCAGTGTAGCTTACGCTATAAAACAAACACACCGAGGGCCCGCGCTCTTGTTTGAAGCAGTGTGGCAGTTAGCGATGCGATACCGAACGATAACGTGGCGGTGCGCGGACTTGCTGAGCCCGACGGCGACGGTCTGCAGCCATGTGTGCAAACAAAATCGCATCGTCATCCCGCAACATAAAAAAAAAAATGAGCAGTGGGCGGTTAGTTGGAGAGGTAAGCGCCCAGTCGGAGCGGTGTTTGGCAAAGCCACTGCCGCTTACCGTGGGGAGAACCCTGGCCATAGTACATACTACTACCGTAATATCCCAGTCATCGCCCATCCCCGAGTCATCGCCCACCCCAATTCTTGGGCCAATATCGATTTCTAAAAAACACCGAGTCATCGCCCACCCCTTCAAATACCCCAACGCGGACTTCGCGATCTGCAAACACTCGTCCTACCCAAATGACGCGGCCGCGGACCTTACAGTTGGAGGACGTCCGTGACAAAGTAAAACGGAGAGAAAGGCCCTCTCTTTGTTTACGCATTTTTTCGCGTGAGCGACTCCGAAGTGGTAGTGTATCCATGCGAAAAGAAAACGATGAAGATAACAAAATAAAAGTTTGTTTTGCTTACAAAAATATCGATCCGACAAAAAAAAAGAATCGGAAAGATAACACAAGCATTAACCCAGTCAGGAATCGCGAGGTAAGCGTACGCCCCATATTTTGGGATGTAACCGCGGAGTGTAGGTCAAAGTCTGTCTCCGCCGAAGTAAGGTCGCCGCGAACCCGCTCCTTCTCCCCGCACGTCGCGACCGCGGTTGTGCAATGTTTTAGACAAAGCCAACAGGTAAATAAAGCTTTTCTGGAACGCCCTACACAGACGTTAGTAGAGCGTCCTAAACCCCCATTGATAGCACGCCGTGCACGGACGCACGCATGTACGCAAAAAACAAGAAAGTTGCGCAAGAGCTTGTGATTGACAAGGCGCCCGACTTGGCCCGACGCCAAAGTATTTGCCACGCGATCGCCGGCTTTTCCGCTTTCCCAGCATCGCTCTTCGTCGCTTCTTTGGTCCGCTTCGCTCGCTCGCTCGTTGCGCCTGGTTGGTTTTTCTATTTTCTTGCGGAATTTTCTTTCTTTTCTTCTTTTTTTTTTACTAACTAGGAGAACATAGTGGTGACGTGTTTTTACGGAACAAACGTTCGTGCTCTATGCAGATCGGTGGCGTTCCTAGCGCGTATGCAAGCAACGGACTTCGCGGTAGTAAAACATTCTTTCGTGAGCACTTTTTCTATAACACAATAAAACTAAATCGAGTTTTGAGTTTAATGTATCTGTTGCGTAGCAGCGCTAGATACGGAGAGAAAACTGGGCGGCTTCCTCCGCTTTATTAACTTTTGTGCTCACCCACCGAGACATGGCCCACCCCACTTTTTCTATGAATTTCAGGGGGCAGGGGGGTGGGCGATGACTCGGGGATATTACGGTAGTGTTAATTCTAGAAAATTTATAAGCAAAGTGTTCTTTTCATAAGGGGCTTCACTCCAATATTTCTACACAGAAATGTGATCAGTACCTTCAGTTTTGAATCACATGCCATCAACTATTTATATATCATATAGTGCTACAAGTACCACATAGAGCTTGTATTTACCCTTGGTACTACTAGTACTATGTGCAAATATGGTCACCTCCTTCAATTTTGAATCGTATACCATTAACTAGAGCCACACAATATGCTACACTTCACTCTGTAACGGCACTTACCTATCTTGGGACTTAAAATCATGGTTGCCAGTTATATGAAGCTTTATTTGAAATTTCAGAAAACGCTTTTCCATCCCCACAAATGTTTAACGCGACAGAGCAAAACAATATTACATGAGTTTCCTAACACCGAATCTAATGCTGAGAAGTCACACTTTTGAATCGAGACGATCGGCAGTTGTGTCTGCTCTGCACTAAGCACCAAGATGGAGGTGCCCACAACAATACTGGAAAGCAGAGTGCCGATTTGTGTGGCTCTACTGTCAACTATCCATTCCTCATACTGTCTATCGCTCGTCCAGTCCCAGATGGATGGATTGGAGTCGCCGAGCTTCTCTCCGGAGCCGTCGGATCGCATGGAAAACGACGACAACTCATGTCCCTACGCAAGACATGAATGAGGCAGACGACCGGACGAAGAAGTTCTACGGTCTGCTTCCGCGGGACCGGGCCCAGGAGATCCGCACAGTGCGGATCGTGAAACGGGAGTCGGAGCGGAGGCACAAGGGAAAGGACAGGCGCAAGGGCGGTGCATCCGGCCGACGGAGCTCTCGTCTGGGTCGTGGAGCAGCCCGAGACGTTCTTTCCTCACGAAGCAGCAGACTGACAGGTGATTCGGACGTTATGATCACTCCTTTGCTGCATTGCCGTAGGACCGCTCTGATAGGCATAGACGTTCGCGTTTGGTCACCAAGTGCAGCTTCGGATCAAGATATTATTCGTGCCACCCCTTTCATTGTACTCCTTCCGTAAGCGCAGCGGTTGGCTCCCATGCTCGGCGAAAATCTATATGTGCAAGCCTTCTTCGTGACAGATGAAGGCTCTGCACAGGTGTAAGGGTCGACACCCCAATCCATCCTTTTCTAAATTTACGGCTTGAGTGTTTCTTTGTATCGAAGCGGCACGCAAGTGGCACGGACGAGTACCGTGTTTACTCGCACAATGAACGCACCCCCCAAGTCGGCTCTCAAAATTTTAACTTTTTTTCACTCTGCGTAGTAAACGCACCCCAACTCGGAGGTCAAAATTTTACCCCCTCCCCCCACGCGCGAAATGAGCGCACTTTTCTATCCTGGTGCAGCGAGGTCGCGAATGCGTGGGCAGCGTGAGCCAACAAAACGCCTTGCAAAAGGCGTTAAAAAATATAAAAAAAGATCCACCGGAAGCAAGAAAAGAAAACATGGAGAGGAGCTTTTTTTTTTGCACAGCGCAGTCTGGATTTTGGGTCGCGCGCGCGCGCAAGGAGACAAGAAAAAAGCGGAGAAGCCCTCGCCTAAGCAAAGCGAAACAAAACAGCTTGCAAAAGACGGCAAAAAAAATCCACGGAATTAGAGAGAAAGAAGAAAACATTGTATTGTAAAAACGTTTATTGTGATGCCTTCTGGCCTAAGAGGAGCTTTCTTTTTCGTTTTCTTTTTTGCACAGCAGCAGTTGGTTTCGGGGTCGCGCGCCGGCGTGCTGGAATAATGAAGAACGCGGGTGGTCATGTCGTCAGCAAGCTTATTTTGCGGAAAGCCGGCAAAAGTGTTCACAGTAGTCAGTTTCCGAGCCGGCGCACACCGTTCGAAGTGGTGGTTCTTCGGCAAAGCCTTTTTACCGGCAACTTTCCCGGCGCTTTTTAAGCCCCGGGACGGCTCCAAGCGGCCGGGCGAGCAAAGCGCAGACAGCTATCCGGGTGTAAGTCACTTCCGAAGAGATGGGAGAGAAAGGTCAGTGAGAAAAAATGAACGAAAAGCGAAATTGATTAGTCAACGTTCAGCCAGCCACTACTCGAGTCAATCCGAGGGTTGACTCGTCCGCCGTCACATGGGTGACGGCGCAACGAGTCTCGTATAGCTCTGCCAGCTGCCATAGGCTCTGCAAGCAGAGCCTATACAGTTCTACTAAGCGACAGCCTCTCGCTAGCGGTGTCGAGCGGGCAAGAGGCGAAGATAAGTGCCACGTCTGATGTTTCGTGTTCGGATGGCGAGGGTCCACGTGGTGTGCCGCCTCCGCGTTTCTGGTTGCCGGTTTCGCCCGGCTCGGTTTCGCCAGTGATTGACCACCGGGCTCGCCATGAGAAAGAAAAGCGGAGAAGCCCTCACCTAAGCAAAAAAAACAGCTTGCGAAAGAGCGGCAAAAAAAAAAATCCACGGAATTAAGAGAAAAGAAAAAACATTGTATTGTAAAACGTTTATTGTGATGCCTTCTGGCTCAAGAGGAGCTTTCTTTTCTTTTTTCTTTTTTGCACAGCGCAGTTTGGTCCCGGAGTCGCGCGCCGCGCGCTGGGAGATAAGAAAGAAAAGCGGAGAAGCCCTCACCTAAGCTAAAGGAAAACAGCTTGCAAAAAGACGGCAAAAAAAAAAATCCACGGAATTAAGAGAAAAGAAAAAACATTGTATTGTAAAAACGTTTATTGTGATGCCTTCTGGCCTAAGAGGAGCTTTCTTCTTCTTTTTTCTTTTTTTTTGCACAGCGCAGTTTGGTCCCGGGGTCGCGCGCGCGCGCGCAGGAGATAAGAAAGAAAAGCGGAGAAGCTCCTCACCTAAGCAAGGGAAACAGCTTGCGAAAGGCGGCAAAAAAAAAAAATCCACGGAACCAAGAGAAAAGAAAAACATTAAAAAGAGCTTTTCTTTCTTTTTCTGTTTTTTTGCACAGCGCGGTTTGGTTTGGGGTCGCGCGCGCGCGCACAGGAGATAATAAAGAGAGCGGAGAAGCCCTCGCCTAAGCAAAGCGAAACAAAACAACTTGGGAAAGGCGGCAAAAAAAAAGAAATCCGCGGAATCAAGAAGAAAAGAAAACATAAAGAGGAGCTTTTTTTTTTTTTTTTGCGCATGCAGTTTGGTTTTTGAGTTGGCGCGCAGCACGCATAAAGAGATAAGAAGTTATGTCGATTTTCGGGATAAAAGGTCCGTGCATGATGCGAGTAAATACGGATGCAAAAATTTTACTTCGCGTAATGAACGCCCCCCCCCCACCCCCAACTTTGCATCGATTTTTCGGGAAAAAAAGTGTGTTCATTCTGCGAGTAAATACGGTACAAACATTCCTTCAAAAAGCAAAGCCATAGTAGGTGACAGGAAGTTTAGTGGAAGCTCCTCACCTCTTCCCAGTTTAGCAGAGTAAACATTGGAGAGGAAAGTCGCCTCCTTTCCAGCGTTCGTTTTGCTAAAGTGGAAAGAGGTGAGAGGAATTTTCCCTTAACTCTTCACCTATCGCCGATTATGGGTCCCTGTCGGCTCTATTGGGCTATGGTAACCTAGGTACAGGTCCCAAAACATTGCTTTTGTGCTCATTGCTGCTTACACTCTCGCTCCCAAGTTCATAGAAAGTAGCTTCTTCCCTCCCCATCCTTATTGTGCCCTTTGTTTTTTTCCGAGTTTCCCGCCGAGGAATCCTCGAACTAAGCCTCCGACAGAGGCCACCGGTTCGTCTGAAAGTGCTGGACGTTTCAGTGTCTCGCCTTGTGCTCAATAAAAGGCACTCAGCAATACGATTTTCGGCCACAGAAGACATGTTCTGAAGTAAAGGTTGTTGGTTGTTTGAGTGGCACCTTAATCGAGTACTGGTCTCTCGCTGTCGGGTGCTACAACACCGAGCATGCCGAATTAAACGCGAGAACATGTGGCGTAGTTCCAAGCTAGTTACTGACCTCCTAATACCATGGCTATACTAAAACTTTTTCGGTTGAGTGTTTACACCTTATATAAAATGTTTGGCGTGCTCGCATTCACTTCGATACAGATTTTCTTTTCTTTTTTTTTGTAATCCCAGTGGAATTAACAGAAATTGTATTAGTGCAGGTAAAGTATTTAAAAGTTTCTAAGGTTCTTAAATGAGAGGATTGCATTGGCTACACCAAATGAACTGAAACTTGCCATTCGTTTATTTACTACCAATCGGTGGATCCATCTAAGTGGCTGTTTTCTGTTGCAGAATCTATGTCAGAACCTGGAAACAAGTTGCCCAGGCGGCAGCTACGTCTCACCATACGAGACAAAGGTGACGCATACATTGCAGCTTCATTATTTCTCACGTTTTTACACGTAGGATGTCCCAAAGGTGATGCAGTTTCATCTTGTTGCTTCTTTTCAAACACGACGACGGACCCCTTAGCTCAAATGTAGTCTTGATGCGAATAGTGGATTTTGAGTTCGAAGCCAATTCGTTAATAGTGATTTTGGCCGAATATTTTCTATTCGAATATCGAATAGTTTTTCCACCCCTTTCACTACCATAGCATAATGCTTACCGTAAAATCCCGAGAGATAGCCCACCTAACATCAAGAGCAAATCGGGTGAAAATATGGGTAGGCTAACTTTCGGTGTACAATCAAGAAAAGTTTTAAAAAATTGTTATTTTTAGGTTGTGTCCCTTCGAAGCTTGTTGGAACAAGAATACACGCGCCAAACGAACGGCGGACCAGAAGAAGAGTGCACGGTAAAAACCCGCGAATAATACAAAACATAATTTGAGGACCACGAAAAAAAATTATCCGCGTATAATCCCCCGAAACATAATCAGGACTACGAAAATATTCCGCGTAAGTGCGACCCTGGAAGTCTTAAGAAAAATGTTTATTTGCGTCATGGTTGAACCTTAATCACTGTCATCACGTCCGTCAGACTCCTTGTCCGACGCCTCCTCCCAAAGGCAGTAGTCTTCAGTGCCCGTCGACGCATTGCAATCCGCGCTAGAAAGAACGAGCGAGCGGCACGACGCAGTGAAAATCCGGCCCGGCGCATAAAGCGAGGAGATAACCAAATGTCGGCTCGCCAAGGATTCTCAATGCAGCGGCTTCCGGCGTTTACGGGCGAGAAAGCCGTTCTGCGCGCTTCCCGCAGTTAGGGCGCGGGCGTGCCGTTCACGTTGCTCTTTCCACAAAGAGCGCCGGGCACGCATGACCCCACGCGCGAACCACTGTCGTTCTCGGGGTCTTCTAAAGCTTCTTCGTCTGCCCGTTACCGCGCAAACAGAGCTTGCTTTGTCGTCTCCATCCGCGGATGCTGCTCTCATTCACGCGGTCTGTCGTCCGGCTGCCCACTGTTGCCGGTGCCTTCCGCTAACCAAAAGCGACTTTTCTTTTTTGAAGGCGGCTGGGATCATTGCCTTTACGCGCTGCGGCCGCCATTCCATTGCCCACGAGCCTGACTGCGGGCCTCTGTGGACGGATGGTGGCGCTTCGGACATTGATGATTTTAATGATGATGATAGCTATTTTGAGCGCGCTTATTGCTTCGAAACCGAAACTACGATCAAACAGCGTTAGATCGCGCCTCATCGAAGCTGCAAATTGTTAGGACCCACGTATGTCTGCGAGCCGCAAAGTTTTACATAGCAAAATTTAAAAAAAGAATACATGCAACTCCTATATTATAATCGGGTTTCGCGTATACAAAACACTACTACTACTAGTGGTGCTATCTTTCGGTGCTGTGAGAATACAGCAAACTCGCCTAAAAATAGGGGTGGGTTATCTTTCGGTGGGGCATCTCTGGGACCTACTGGTGAGACGAAAACCCAGGAAAACTCAGGAGAGGTCTTCCACTTGTTCATTTATAGAGTTAAGTTTAATCTATCTATATTTATGAATTTATGAACTGTGACCTCAGAAGGTCCTGATGTCTTGGGATGGCAAGTAAGCGACGGATTTGACAAGAATTAATCCTATAGAGGTGGTGAGACTATACCCAATTGGGTAAGATTTGCAAATCTTGCTATACTACGATATTCTTTCTTTAATCTCGAGTTAAAATAGATAAATCGTGCATGCTGAGCGCCAGGTTGTAGAGCATCTCTGCCTAACATAGTACATGCTCTTGCATAACAGTAAGTTTAATTTCGAAACTTTTACCACAATGTGAATATGCACATTTCACCAATTTTGCATTTGTTCTAGCATACAGCTGGCAGGCGTGCATACCATCCCGCTTTGAATGTATGCTTTTCTTCCAAGCCGCGCTTAATGCGCGATATTTATGACTCTTCCAAGTGTTTATCGCGGTGGGTTACCCACGTTAGTGCGCTTCCCACCAAGCTCCGATGCTAATGCAGAAGCAAGCTTACCCTCGCGGAACACGCGTCCCTTGGATTGTGCCTCTCCCGCAGTGCCTGAGTGCTCGGTGAACGCGCCTCAACGAGCTTCTTCCCGCCGCAATCAAGACTTCGAAAAGCACTTGACATAGTGCTGGTTCCTCTCGAAGCGAATACCAAATAGTGTAATAATCGAAACTACTATTCGAAATTTCACATATTTGCACAACTCGTACTCGAATGACATTTGTATATTTGTGTCAAACATTCGCGTGCACCTCTGCGAAGATAGAAGCGAGAACTTGGTTCAAAATAAGTTCTAGCACACGATTCAACAATAATAGTAAAGATAAAGCTTTGGTGTTTGTGACGAAAGCTGCACGCACGACAGTAGAACCTCGTTGATACGCTCCTCGGTTCATATGATTTCTCGGTTCATACGTTCACAAGTGAGGGCCTGGGAAGCACGTCCCATAGAGTTACGCTGTCTTTTTCCGGTTCATACGTTCCCGGATAACACGATTTCCCGGAAAGTACGCTCAACATTCTGCCAAATGTCGATCGGATTATATGTTTCTTGGCAATCAACATTGCACTCGCATATTCAGAGCTCCGAACATCTGGTCTCGACGAACGAGCGCCGAGCAGCCGCCCTCAGGGGCATAGAACACGGGGCGCATGTGCGAAGCGGTCTGCCCATTGATAACGCTGCCGGTGCGTCTGTTGTTCTCCGCAACTTCCGACAGCCATCCGGGTGCACAAGTGCCTTTTGATTGGAATTACAGAACACACAGCGCGCTTTCATTGTCTAAGCTCATTATTCGATCAGTCAAAGAATCTTTCCTATGAAATAATAACAAAGGATTCCAAGACATACTTTACGTATCTTGACTGCAACCCCGGCGGCTTGGGCGAGAACCTCAACACTCCTCGCTGGCGTTCTCGGCTGTTGGTGGTTAGCGTCCGCACCGCTTCGTCGACGTACTAACCGCTCGTAACAACAGCGCGTCCATCTGATGCTGTCACTCATTTTTTCTCGTCAAGTGCTACTGCTGGCGAAAGTGGCGCAATACTGTCATAAAGAGCAACCGAAGCAGCAGCGTAAAATTGAAACCCAAATACGTGTCTACCGATCGAGCTTCGCCGTGTGAGCGCATGTTCACTTCAGTTGTCACCACCGAAGCAGTATGTTACGCTTATGGCTTTTCAAGCGTTTCTAAAGTAGACACGGATTATGGGTCACTCTCGGTAATTCCAGCAAGCACTTTGAGGCATTGTTAGGAGGTTGAAAGCACCGATTTCAAGAGTGCACAAGAGTAACTCTAGACTAGGACATACAAGGGAATAGTAACAGTAGTAGTAAATGAATGAATCTGGCATTTCTTTGTTTCTTGCCTTGCATTGGTTCAGTTCCAATTGCTTTATCAAGTTTTGCTAACGCTTTGGCAGCTTTGATTTCGCATTCTGCCCCAAGCCCGCACCATCCTATATCACCATTTTACCTTTGCCGTGTAGGCTTCGTTTCTGTTCTCGTGGCGACGCCATTGCAGAACTGCTTGTTTTTTTCTTGTGTGTGTGTGGGCTTAAAAGTGGCAACTTCAGATCGTGACGTTTTCCCAGGTAATACGCTTTTTCTCGCAGTTTCTTCGAACCGTATCAACGAGGTTCTACTGTAGTGTAGTACTTTGTCTCACTTTTCACCGGAATGCAGAGGATGCTACGAACCCTCGAAGTCGATCCAATCCCACACAAGTGTCACATGACCTTCGAGAGGGGCGTGTAGTCACGTGATACAGTGCAATCCACTTATAACAATGCCACATGTAACAATATACCGCTTATAACAATTGATTTCTAGCGGACCATGCATTTTGCATGGGGTATCCAGTGCAGATACAACGATAATCGGTTATGACTAGTCTTGTGCGAATAGTGTATTTTGAGTTCGAAGCGAATTGAAGCGAATAGTGGTTTTGGCCGAATATTTTCGATTCGAATATCGAATAGTTTTTCCACGCCTTTCACTACCATAGCATAATGCTTAGACGAAAACCCAGCTAAACTTGTGAAGGTTGTTCCACTTGTTCATTTATAAGCTAAGTTTAATTATCTATATTTATGAACTGTGACCTCAGAAGGTCTGATGTCTTGGGATGGCAAGTAAACGACGGATTTGACATAAAATGAATCCTATAGAGATGGCCAACTATACCCAATTGAGTGAATTTACAAATCTTGCTATATAAAATATTCTTTCTTTAATCTTGAGTTAAAAAAGAAAGAACCGCACATGATGGACGCAGGTTGTAAGGGCATATCTGTCTAACTATACTCTTGCATAACAGTCAGTTTAATTTTGAAACTTTTACTACAATGTAGATATACACATTCCCAAAGTTTCCATTTATTTTCAAATACAACCGGCACGCGTGTACTGATCCAGCTTTGAATGTATGCTTTTCTTCAAAGCACGCAATTGTGATATTCATACTCTTCCAAGTGTTTATCGCGGCGGGTTACCCCGTTGAGTGCGCTTCTTACCGAGCACCGGTGTAATGCAGAGAAGCAACACCTGCGGAGCTCGCTTCCGCGGGTATTGCTTCTCCGCAGTGCACCCGTGCTCGGTAAGAAGCGCACTCAACGGGGCTAACCCGCCGCAATCAAGACTTCGAAAAATGCGAATAGTGCAGTTCTTCTCGAAGCGAATACCGAATAGTGTATTATTCGAAACTACTATTCGAAATTCGAATATTCGCACAACCCTAGTTATGGCGGTTTACGTTTTCGAGTTTTCTCATTATCGCTATAAGATGAATTTCACTGTATATTCATAGCACTGGATTGGCTTGGAAGGCTTGTAGCATCCACTGCTGTTTGTTGTATGGTGAAGCGGAGTATAGCTCACGTGCTTAGTAATTCTTATTGCTTGAAAATGTTGTTGTTGGCAATGAAGTTCGAGCGAAGCATTATGATAGATCCCTTTTCGTAATGCAGTCTGGCAGCTTTCATCACTGTCATCATCTCATTGTGTGGCATCCGTGCAGACAAATGGTGGCCTTCCTGAGGCGATGAAGGAAGAAGTCGAAGATGCATGCCACCAAGCAGAGGATATGTGAGGCCGGTACATTCGAGGGCGTCAGTAAAGCACTTGATACACTGTAAGCAAAAAAAAAAGCTGCGTAAGTGCTTTTATTTCCGAGTGTGGTCCAATCAGTCTCTTGGCACAAGATTTGGTTCTAAAGCCTTTTGATTGGCGAAAATTTAATTAACGCACCGTTTCGTATTGGTCAGTTCTTATGTTCAAACCGTGAAACTGAGACAAATCAGATAATTATGGGCGACAAGGAGCAATTTTATCTGCCATCAACGTGCAAAGTTGGTATTCGACCGGAATCCTGTTTCATGACCACTGTTAGTTTGTCGAAAGTAAACGCTTTTGGTCCACCAGACCTCACTGAATCTTTGCAGAGGCTCTAATAAAAGTAATCTTCGGTTTTGTTGTTTAGAAGGAGCATGGCACCAGTCAGGAGGACCAGGCACGGCTCGTCGTCGTCAGACAGTTTAACGGGATGCCGACGGCGCCAGGCAAGAACGACTCCACGCAACAAGCGGAGGCACTACACCATATCAGGAAGCCACCCTTTCTTGGACCAGCATTCGCCTCCCAAAATGGTTGGTTTCCTGTTTGCACGCAAGCCCTCCAAGTTCTAAAGTTCTCAAAATGCTTGGTGTTCTCGAAAAAGAAAACTGTTTTTGGCCCCAGGAATAAACTATGCATGCAGGAAGTTGAAACTCCGTGAGAATGTGACGCTATAGCGGTCAAAATAGAATGCTGGTTTTGAGAATGTGATGCTACCTGGATAAGAGATAGAGAAAGCCTAAGTCTTTCTGCGTGGCTAACGTCCACCGAAGCCTAATATCGTCCAAATGAGAAATGACGGTGTAGGTGACTTTAGGATCTATTTCAGTGAAAACACGTCCAGTATGAAAAAATCAGCAGAACCCATCCTTTGGGAATGATTATCTACGTTAATGCGAATAGCATCAAACGGTGCGGAGTTATGCGCGTTCGTCAGGTGGCCGGCACACTCTAGATACGCCAGCCCACTCTTGAGGCGATTCTAAATTTGTTGACACTTTCACAGCCCTGCGCACGATCTCCCGCAGCCCAGCACGTGCGTTTGTGTCACTTAGGAAGGCAGAGCAAAGCACGCGCCATACGCACAAACACTCAAAATGGTACCGACCAGACTTTCTGGCGTCTCAGCTAGTCTCAACCAACGGTACTCTAAACGGTTGTTTATATCTTTACCATAGGACGCGCTTTACAGCGCTGTCACAGCTACCGGTGCGCGCGCGTTCCATGCACGAGGGCTCATTCCGCTCTCGTGAGGCTGAGCACGGCCGCTACATCACCCTCTCCCGAGCGCGGGAGAGGGTGAGCTAGCGGCCGTGCTCAGCCTCACGAGAGCGGAATGAGCCCTCGTGCATGGAACGCGCGCGCACCGGTAGCTGTGACAGCGCTGTAAGCGCGTCCCATGGTAAAGATATAAACAACCGTTTAGAGTGCGTTGAATGACTGCCTTCATAGCTCTGTGGTTAGCGCGTCTGCCTGCTGATCAAAGGGTCAACGGTTCGAATCCCAGCCGGCGCCGGTCTTTTTTATTTACCGTATTTACTCGCATAATGAACGCACTTTTTTTCCCGAAAAATCGATGCAAAGTTGGGGGGTGCGTTCATTACGCGGGGTAAAATTTTGCGTCCGTATTTACTCGCATAATGAACGGCCCTTTTATCCCGAAACATCGACGTAACTTCTTATCCCTTTGCGAGCGGCGCGCGACTCGAAAACCAAACTACGATGCGCAAAAAAAAGCTGCTCTCCATGTTTTCTTTCCTGCGCATTTCTTTCTTTCCGCTCCGCTTTTCTTTCTTATTTCCTTGCGCGCGACCTCAAAACCAAACTGCGCTGTGTAAAAAAAAAGAGAGAAAAAAAGCTTCTTTTTATGTTTCTTTTTTTCTCTTGGTTCCGTGGACTTTTTTTTTGCCGCCTTTCGCAAGCTGTTTTGTTTTGCTTTGCTTAGCCCGGGGCTTTTCTTTCTTATCTCCTTGCGCGCGGAGCGCGACGCGCAACCCCGAAACTAAACTGCGCTGTGCAAAAGGAAGAAAAAAGAAAGCTCCTTTTATGTTTTTTTCTTTTCTTTTGGTTCCGTGTTTTTTTTTTTTGCCGCCTTTCGCAAGCTGTTTTGCTTCGCTTCAACGAGGACTTCTCCGCTTCTTTTTCTTATCTCCTTCCGCGAGGCGCGCGACCCAAAGTGACAAAGTCCAAACTTCGCTGTGCAAGAAAAAAAAAAAAAAAAGCTTTTCTCCATGTTTTTTTTTCTGCTTCCGCTGAATTTTTTTTATTTTTTAACGCCTTTTGCAAGGTGTTTTGTTTGCCCTCGCTGCCCATGCATTCGCGACCTCACTGCACCAGGATAGAAAAGTGCATTCATTTCGCGCGTGTGGGGGAGGGTGTCAAAAGTTTGACGTCCGAGATGGGGGTGCGTTTATTACGCGAGGGAAAAAAAAGTCGAAATTTTGAGAGCCGACTTGGGGGGTGCGTTCATTACGCGAGTGCGTTCATTGTGCGAGTAAATACGGTATGTATCGACCAGCGGCGTAAGAGGTTAGATAGCCAGATAGATAGATACATAGACGAAAAGTGCGTGAAGTATCCAAAGAATGCTATTCGCATTAAAAGTACAATATTCTCGTTCTTGCTGCCAAGTGTTTTTCCTTGAAATAAATCCTGAGGGTACCCACACTATCATTCCTTGTTTTCATGATATAATTTAAATAAATGTGTAACCAGGATTTTTTTTTTTTTTTTTTGGGGGGGGGGGTATTATTTGTCGCCTGGGATGTTTTATGACTTGGGGTCTTAGGGTGCGAAGGAGGGGAAGCGTGGCCAAAATGCATGTACAGTACAATCTCGATAAACGGAACCTGAAGGGACCAGGAAAATCTGTTCCATTTATCAGGAGTTTCGTTTACTGAGAGTATGGAGTGTAGGTACACTAAAAATGTTGAATGCCAGCTTAAATGCTGTTTCCCCAAGTGCACAATTTGTAAACACCAGCAAGCGAATGTAGAAGGCAAAATAATGACAAAAACACCAAATTGCTGCTTTTGTATATTCACACAAACCGTGTAAAAACGTTGTAGCAATATTCATGTTCTCCATTTCCCTCTTTCCCTGCTCTCCAGGGTGTCTCTAAAAACAATCACTCAATGAGTAGGAAAAAACGAGATCATCTTGGTTTGATCTTGAGTTGAAGAACGAATTCTTCCGCTTTTGCACGAATTATGGGTCCGGTGACGGGAAGGTTCTCACTCCGGGCTCTTCTTAGTCACAACACCAAGCACTTCTCAAGCTCTTCGTGTTCGGGGAGTCGCCGTCTCATCCTCTTTGGTCCAAATTGCGTACTGCTGACGCACTCCGCAGCTTTTCCTTGTCGTGAAGAATCCTTGTCAGGCTACTTTTGGGAATGGCATACTTCGTTGCAAGCGCCGTTTCGTGAAGCAACCGCTATCGAAATCATTAATGACTTCGACCTTTTTTGCTAACGTGAGCGCACGGTGTTGTCGCTTCGTGGCCGCCTCGCAGAAAGTAGGACACTAGGCCTAAGATGCGAGCAGAACTGCAGAAGCCTTGTTGAGCCAAGCCTACCCAACATAGCCACCTATGCGTAAAAAATGAGAAAAGAAAACTCCCAAAAACCATGCGTGCATGCTAATTTTGGGCAATAAAGCTAATAAATATTAGGAACATTCTTAATACTGTTTTATTACTCAAGAGTTATTTTTCTTTTTTTGCGATAGCGAAAATATATGTCGGCGACAAAGTTTCGTTTTCAGTTCCGTTTACCCGGAGGCGCGAGAATTTGAGTTCCGATTAACGGGATTACTTTTACATTGCATGAATACAAAACCAAACAACTCCTAGATAGTTGTTTCGTTTAAGCAACAATTCCGTTTAAGCGATTTCCGTTTAACGAGATTCTACTGTATACATTATAGGGTCGGCTGGATTTCTAGCGGGGGGGGGGGGCTGAAGCCCTATAAGCCCCCCTCCCCTTTGGCTATGCCACTAGCCATCGGCTCATAGAAAAATTTGGTCTTTCTCTTTTGATCCAGGTGACATCATGTTCTCAGACTTTTGCATTTCATCCCAAACGCTAGCATCACATTCTCGTGGAGTGTCAGCTTCTTGCGATGCATAGTTTATCTACAAAGGCCAAAAAACATGCTTCTTTTTTTTTTTCAAGAACACACAGTACTTTTTGCGGAGACACGGGGTTGAGCGGTGAGAGAGAGGTCTATGGAGCTTGCAGGGTAAAAGAGGGCTCCAGGTTTTCCACCGAATACAGGCAAAGGTGTAATGAGAAGGAAGCAAAGGCAATATTGGTGGCAAAGGAGTTTACAACAGGGGGTGCGTGAACACCTTTTTCTGAGATATATCTCAGAAAAGGGACATATCGCAATGTTTGGTCACTTTTTTAATAAAGGAAAAGGTTACGCATGATCGTAATTTTGGGTTTCCTAGAATGCTTAGGGCTCGTAGATTGAGAATGTACCCCAAAAATGCCACCTCTAAAACCAGTGTAGTGCTCCGAGTCCCCCGAGAGCATGCATCTTCAAATGAGACTTTACGCTACATATCCACTGTTACAATGAAGTAGTATTGCATGTTTTTCTATGATGTATGTCGTACACATTGTCAATTACCAATCCGCCGCCGCTTGTGTCCTCCTCCTCTCCTCCTTCCCTTTTACTGTCGTAACGGCTGTAAGTCTTCTTGCATACATTCTTGATTCCTATGTTGACACAATGTTCTCCGCTTTCTACGCAGCCCGCTTGCCTGCGTTCCCGTGACGATATGGACATGGAGCGCTGCCTCCGGACTGTGAACACCCCCGACATTGTCCGATCCACCATCAAGAAGTCAGACGTGTATGACGAGCAGACGATTGACATGCAGGTGAATGGGGCTGATTCTTGAAACTGTAATCCTCGATGGCAGTATCATCTCATTTGTAACTTCCTTCCTTACAGCGCAAATTCAGTAACAGCCAGCCTCATCTGTAACAAGCTACTATCGTAACAAGTAGCGGTTGTGAAAAGTGCTTGTAGATGAAGCACAGTGATGTGATTGCTGCACCGAACTGCGCCAAAGTGCTTGCCCGACTACATCCTGCTACATTTTACCAAAATCCGAGGAATTTGCACCAAAATTACGCTATGCAGTACTTAATTTCGCCTTAGTAATACTCAAAATGTAATGGCTCAGGCCTCGTTACCCGGCCGGTTCATTACTATATGCTTGTGCAAGTTTTCAGGCTATCAATTATCGACTCAAATAACATGTTATTCCATTTGATTTCGTATCAAACACTTAAAAGTATTCATTTAGCAATAATTCTCGGGTTGGTGGTCTGTTCTGGTGGGTTATGTAGCAGTTTCGTTGAGTGCACTTCTCACCGCTACACTGGTGTACTACAGTGAAGCGGCAACCGCCAAGTAGGTGTCTCTGGCTCTTTTGCGTGCCCTGCTTTGCCGCACGTGCAACCTCGTGCTAAGAGGAAAGCACTCCTCAGAGCGGCTTGTATAGTATATACCGTATTTACCGCATAATGAACGCACTTTTTTTTCCGGAAAATCGAGGCAATGTTGGGGTAAAATTTCACGTCACGTATTTCTCGCATAATGAACGAACCTTTTATCCCGCAAAATTCGACGTAACTTCTTATCTCTTACGCGCGGCGCGGCGACATCCAAAGCCAAACTGCGATGAGCAAAAAAAAAAAGAAATGCCCCTCTCCATGCTTTTTTTATCGCTACCTGTGTTTGTTCCTCCTCCTTCCCCGCCCTCTCCCCAGTTGTTTCGCATAGTTGTCCTGTTTGCCTACGCCTTTCGCGACCTCGCTGCACGCAGGATAGAACAGTGCGTTACATTTCGAAGGCTCCGCTTCTCTTTCCAAAGTGCGCGGAGGAGGCGAGGGCAGGATTTTCATTATGTGCGCTTGGCTTGGGCGATGGCTTTTCTGTTTTTCCTTTGTTATCTCCTTGCGCGCGGCGCGCGACCCTGGAACCAAACTGCATCGTGCGAAAAAAAGAAAAAAAAAAGCTCCTCTTTATGCTTCTTTCTTTTCTCTTAATTCCGTGGATTTTTTTTTTTTTTTTTTTGCCGTCTTTCGCAAGTTGTTTCGCTTTGCTTAGGCCAGGGCTTCACCGTTTTTTTCCTATCTTCTTGCGCGACTCGCGACCAACCTGCGTTGTGCAAAAGAAATAATAAAAAAAGCAAAAAAAAAAAGCTCTTTTGTTTCGTTTTTTCTTTTCTCTTGGTTCCGTGGATATTTTTTGCCGCCTTTCGCAAGCTGTTTTGTTTCGCTTTGCTTAGGCGAGGCCTTCTCCGCTTCTCTTTCTTAACTCCTTGCGCGCGGCGCGCAACCCAAAACCCAAACTGCGCTGTGCAAAAAAACAAACAAACAAAAAAATACTTTACTTTATGCTTTTTTTTTGTTTTTGTTTCTGTTGGATCTTTTTTTTATTTTTTTAACGCCTTTCACAAGGCGTTTTGTTCGCTCACGCTGCACATGCATTCGCGACCTCGCTGCACCAGGATAGAAAAGTGCGTTCATTTGCGCGCGTGGAGGGAGGGGGCAAATTTTGAGCGTCCGAGTTGGGGTGCGTTTATTACGCGAGTGGAAAAAAAAGTCGAAATTTTGAGAGCCGACTTGGGGGTGCGCTCATTCACGCACAGTGCGTTCATTGTGCGAGTAAATACGGTACTGTACTGCGATATCCTGGCGGTATTTTTTTTAATTGAAGATTTTGCAAAGATGTTTTGGTATTGCAAGAAGACTTAAATAAACTCTTCCGTAGGTTTATTTTTTTATAGTTTGTTTAGTTATCACTTTTATACAGGAATTGTAATTTTAATTCATACAGACTTTTTAAAAATAGGGGTGAGTGTTAGACGAGTCCCGTCTTCACCATATATTTATCAAGCTCGACGGACATTAGATAAGGGGATAATAATCACTGTAGGTTGACTAATTAACTGGAACTATCTTCGTGTAGTTTTTTTTATCGGTTTTAAAAGGTCATGTCGGAATTCCAGTATTGACGGCAATTACTGATAGAGGCTAGTCAAATTTAAAGAATTTGCAAAAGGTAATGGTTTTTGAGATATTAATCAATCTATTTTTGCCTGATTTAAAAGTTGCGCTCAAACAGTGTTGCAAGCCCTGCCCAAAAAGACGCTTCGAAAAGTGACGACGCTCATTTCAATCATGGCATGACTATATCGTCAGCGTCTTCTTGGTGGGCATGCCGACACAAGTGACGACGTCACTGTGGACAGAGCCTGATGCGCTCTTTTCGAGCGCATTTTTTAAATAGTGCAAGAAAATGTGAAAATCGATTGATTAAGATTTTAAAAATCCATTACCTTTTTGCTAATTCTTTAAATCTGTCTGGCCTCTAATAGTAATCACCGCCAATACTGCAGTTCCAACATCATCCCTAAAACCAATAACTAAAAAGTGAATTAGCAAATTTTAGTTAATTAGGTAGTCAACTTTGCATGACGATTATCCCCTCATCTAATGTCCGCTAAGCCTGATAAATACATGAAGACGGCACTCGTCCAACTCTCACCCTCTTTTTCTCCTTAAATCTGTTTTAATAAAAGTTACACCTTGTATAGGAGGGTGTAAATTGGAACTCGATTAGCTGGAGCAGTGAATGACAGCTTGGGAGGTACCTTAACGAGTTCGGCGGGATTGTTTTTAAGAAGGCATATTAATCAGTTGACATGCCAATTTTTGTTGTAAACTTCGACATATAAAAAAGCTCGAGGTACACCTGAGCATTTCTCATGAGTGGTGAATGCAAAAGCATGCAAGCCGCTCGTCCGCTCTTTTTGTCGTCTGCTCATCCGCTCCCTTTGTCGTCTGCTGCGTACTACCGCACGCGTGCGCGTCGGGATTTTGGAGGCCATGGCGCAGCATCCAATGAGAGCCCCGTCGACGCGCGCCAGCCAATGGAACCGAAGGCGATCGCGGAAACTAGAGCCGTTTTCGCGCTTCCAACTGATGACATCAGTAGCTCCATGAGACAGTTAAGGGGGGACACTGGCTAGAGGTTGAACTTCTGAACTGCTGAGTGATCGGAATAAAATTTGCAGGGGAGGTTTAACTTCAGATGTAGGTGTACTGTGCAAACTTTCAGCTCTCTAGGACAACTTTACGTACCTGCATAAGAAGATGTGTCACTTTCGTTAAGAAATTATGATATGCAAATGAAGCTATTAAAGTCCGACCTACAGAATCGTCTTCTAGCGGGGAGAAAACCGGTTCCCAGTTTCCTTCTCTCCATTCCCTCTCGCCCACTTTTCCTCTCCTCTCCACACAGGAGCGGATCTCTGAACTACTCCCGGTAGAGAGGAGGAGGGTCTCCTCTTTCTCAAATGGAACGGAGGAATTGAGGGAGAGTTTCCTTCTCTCTGCTTGTTGGTCGGCCTTTAAGCACCATTTTAACTGCTTGAATATAAAGTGGGGGATGCGGGACTTCGCGCTATCTAGTTTTTATAACTCAAATGTAAATATTTTAGGAAGAGTGATTACCTCAAAATTTGAGATGCATATCTGTCCTATGTCAATTTTTTAAAACATATTTTTTCTCAATGAGGATTTTAATGTAAAACAAAATAAAGTAGATAGCCCGATTCCCAGTAAATTTCAGTTTAGAAACATCTTGAATTGATTGTGGTTTTAAAATAATTTTTACCTTCCAACAAAAGATTCCTTCGTATGTTTGCAGCAAAAAGTGGAACTGAGAAAAATGCGTTGAAACATTGAACTCCTTTACCTTGTTACTGTCTTACAATGTGTTGAAAATATTTTATATCAACGTAACTATTAGGCGCATGGTTATGAAATTTAGTGTAAGGGTGTATAATTAGTTTTTTAAAACCGAAAACCTCAAAATTGAAAAATTGATTTTTTAAAAAATTTTGAAACTTAGGCCCATGTTTTCTCTTAATGCTTTCGCATTAATATAATTGTCATTCATGATCAAATGACAAAAGCTTTGTTTTGTTTTATCTGAATTAAGAATTTAGTTTCATAACAACCTCTAGAACTTGACGGAAACAAGTTTAGGTGCTCAAAATTATTGTGCTCTAGCGTTATGTCAGTGGGATTCCGTACCTAAAATAACCATTCATAGCAGTTTGTGCTGTCGTTCATCGGTCACCCTCTTGTTACCGTTTCTGGTGCTTCTGCACACAATTAAACAGCTAGTTCCGGTCTTGAGGGAATCGCTTCTGCTGTGCAGTCGATGCCAACAAAAGGTTGCACATATCTGAGGAGGCGGTGTAGACATTACCTTTTAGTTGTTTTACATGAATCTTAACATGATGTTTGCAATGGTATGAATTTAAATGAAGTGTGCACTTATGCGCCAAAAGTTCTTTTTGCTACTCCGAAATGGATCTTCGGCTGCTTCAAGAGCCGCTCGAAATTGACTCAGATTAATCGCATCGCTGAAGCACGAAATATGGAGTAGGGATAACCAGGTAAACCTGTGACAAAGTATACTCGGTAACAGGCCAAAAAGCATGCACCTGTTGCCTTTTGCCGGGTTTGGTTGTGCATGCAAAAGAAGCATTATCAGAAGCAGAAAGCTCACGTCAAGGCAGAGCATCTATTACTAGGTTCTTAACCTGTCTACCGACTATACTTAAGTAACTAACATATTTTGCGACAGCTTCATAGTTGGCTATAATGGTCTCAAAGTAGTCACAAGGTTTCTATCAATGCAGCAAACCTGTAGCACCTGCTGCATGATTTTGAAATGGTGTGTAGCTTTCTTACGCCCTTTTTCGTGCGTTCTGCATTATCTCGGTAAAGATCGGCCTACCTGAGAAGATCTTGATACCAGAGCGCTACATTGAAGAGGAGTCCGAGAATGTTTCGGCGGTTGAGCAGCTCCGGAGGAGTCTGAAAGCGGCCAACATTCGCAAGATGCTCACGGAGACCGTTGGGTAAGTTGCATTTAAGCAGTATATAGTCAGCGTATAATCTGTAAATGTGAAATTCCTCCTCTTCATTTGTGTTTTTTTTTTTTTGGAAGAAGTTAGAGCCAGTTAGAAAAGGGCAGCTATGAATGCGGAAGAACGACTGCCAAACAGTTCTCGTACATCTTTCCGAGCCATCCTTCAAAATAACTTTGTGTACGGGTTTGGTGAATGAATGATGCTTGGCAGTGTACCGACCTCCACAGTTTGAAGATGCCTCCACCTTTGCGATACAGACAGGCACAAGCTCGCACTGGGATTCTGAGCCTGTGAACGACATGCACGGCCCGTCAATGCGGGTCACCTCTGTTACTCCCAATGTTAGTTATAGTCGGCAACAGGTTAAGAATTAAGTGTAAGCTCCTCCCACCTCTTTCCACTATTGCCGTGCGACTGCTGGAGAGGAGGTGACCTCCTCTACAGTGTTCGCTCTGCTATAATGGAAAGAGTTGGGAGGAGCTTCCAATCTACTTTTAACCTGTCACCGACGATACTGCATTATCATTCGTTGCTCTTCTTTAATATATTGCGTAAATTGGCTTTTAATATGCTCCCCAGAAAAGCGAATATGTGTCTTTGTTCATGAAAAAGGTAGACCTATAGTTTTCCATGTTTTACAGCTTTTGAGGCTGGTACATTAGCAGCACCCTCTATTTTAAAGGGACAATGAAGACGATTTTATTACATTTTTTTAAATTGTGTTTTTATGCTTCTTGGGGAACATAGCATGCTGCCCAATTTTTTGTAGACATTTGTGAGGCGTATTTCTGTGCCTACGAAAGAAGTAAAAAAACCGAAACTGAACAATCTTCATTCTCGTTTCTGGGCCTCCGAAAACGGAGGTGACGTAGGGAGTGACGTCAAGTGTGAATAGTCAGTATCGGTAGTATTTAGGAGATCGAGACTCTGGTAACCGCGGTGGGTTACAGCAGCGCGGTGGCGCGGTCGTTTCGCCGAATCTGTCAACATGGACGGCAATGCCGCTCTCGCGAGCGAGTTCAACCTTCCGTTCACTGACCGAACACCAACGGAACGGGAGTACGTGTGTGGCGGACCCGACGGAGACCGCCCAGCCGGCAACGAGCGGCCCGCACGCCGAAGGACGGACGCGAGGGAGATGCCGAGGGGAAAGCGGTAGCGATCCGGCCGTTCCGGGATCCGGTTCCTCCGCGGACGTCCTCTTTTCGTCGTCAAAGAACATGAACAGCAACCCACACATGAAAACTAGCGTCGCCCGAACGAATACTGGTCTTCAGTCGACCGTTTGAACAGCCATCTACAGCTACCATTTTGCAGAACCCTTCGAGTACCGTGTTCTTTTTTTATTTTATTTTGTTTGCCCATAGTTGCTCGTTGCCCGTTTCGCGTCTAGCGTAGCAAAGAAGAAAACAATTATGCTGCTTTATTTATGGTTTAGTAATCATTTCCGGTCCGATTTATACTTTTCGTGGCTATTCACGCGGAAATTAGAGCAGTATTTCTAAAAATCGCAACCAAAGCGTGACCGAGGGCACGTTTCTCGTTTCGACCAATCGCTGACGCGTCTCTTGTGACGTCGCGCTTCTTGGCCTCCGCATCAGTGTCGTGAGCTCCGCTTCTCCTGGCTTCTCCATCAACTCTCGAGCATCGCCCGGTCGATCCCGGTGCGATTATTACGCGTCTGTTTAATTGATTTGCGCGGCACACAAGCGCCGGTTTAGGCTGAAATTCGGGCAACGTGGCCTGAGACGTGCCTGGAACCCAGTTCAATCGCCAAAAAGATGTCCGAAATTACCTTCATTGTCCCTTTAAAGACTGATATTAGTAGTGATTGGATATGATTGAAGCAAAGTAGTATGCTTGTAGTAGTACTGATACTGATGTATCAAATCTGTTTTCCTGACCAAACTGAGTTTACCCTGGAAAAGTTTGTGTAGTTTCATCTAGAGTAACTGTATCGTTACTCTAGAACATAGGTCTCCAAACTTTCTGGCTAAGAAGCCGGATTAGGAATCTGTCGCAGTCTCAACGGCCGGGATAAAGAAGCAATTATAAATCGGGAAAAACTAAATAAAGAAACCTATACAAGCATTTAAATGTAGAAATTAATGTAACAGTAAGTATTAAAAAAAAGATACTAGGGTGGATGAATAGATACACCAATTTCAATTTTAATATATATCTGTGACATTACATCAAGAGAAAAATTTTAAGAATACTACTTTCATATTTTGTGACCTGTCAAGCTTGTTTTCACATTGAGGGGCAATGGAGCGTAGAAAACTGTCCTTCCCAGTTTTCAATGTTCGCTTATCTCCCACTGTGGCATAGGCGTGCGCAGGATTTTTTCATTAGGGGGGCAAGGTTCCCCCAGAGCGCCCCCCATCGTCGGTGTTTTATGCCGTCGAAAAAGAAACCATACCGCCGGATCAGTCGCGCCTCGAGTCGGGCCTACTTTGCGCCCCTCCTAGATGATTAGAGGGGGCAGCCGCCCCCCTGCCCCCCGTGCGCACGCCTATGCACTGTGGCTGAGTAACACCGATTCTGCCAAGGTCACCGTGGGCCAGAGCCCTGCTGTTACGAGGGGTGGGCTATCTTTTGGTGTTTTTGCAAGAATAGCAAATCATACCAAAAATAGGGAGCGGGTCATCGTTCAGGTGTGGGTTATTAGTCTCGGGATATTATGGCTAGTTTGTTCTGGCTCACACTTTTCATAAACTCTCGCGTGCGTCGCGGTCTCCAACCCCAGGTACGAAGACCTAGACGCCAGGGGTTCTCTCGAGGCCGTCCGGTCACAGGTGGGGGAAGAGAAGAGACGGCGGGCCCACCTGCTGGCCCTCAGCCACACCATTGCCAAGGAGGTCATGGAGAGGAGCAAGATGGTGGCAGGTCAGTGGACGTCCCCAGTTGCTACCTGGAACGATTGAGGCCAGCGAACGGTCTCTTCTGCCCCTCCCCGTAACGTCGTCGCACCGGAACGGCGCCAACTCGGCGGTTGGGTCCGAGCCCGACAATGGGAGTTATTTTACGCCAATTAGACGCGAAGCCCGGCCGAACGCCGACGTGGTGGTCTTGTCCAATCTGCGTCTGCGCTCGATCTGAGCGTGACGACGTCGAAATTCCGGTGCACAGGGCTTGTTTATTGTAGGTGGCGTCGGCTACACTTGGTTTAGCCGTAGCACGAGGGCCGGTTCGCGCACTTGGGACTGCTTACAACCGTGTGCCTTAAAACCCTTTAAAAAAATACTTTCGCGCTTCATTTTTTTTGTGTTTGGCTCGAAAAATTTCTGACAGTGCCATAAATAACTGTTTCTCGTAGACGGCACATACATTTGATCTCGCATATGCCACGAGACCTTCGCCCTGGTGAAATTTATTTTTGGGGTCTCCTCGTAGGTGGTGCCAGCATGCCACTGCATTTTTTCATTGGAAGAGGTAGCAAGGACTCGATTGTAAGCCGATGCACGCGCGCAAACGGGCCTTGCGTGTGCGGCACCAGGTCCCAAAGTGCTGACCTTGAACTACTGCACCCCGTTTCCCTTTAACCTGGCAGACGGCGAAAGCTACGGCCCCGGTAGGTCAATCGGAATGTCAAACGAGGTGCGTGACAGCTTGACGCCAGAGTGCGCTCCCCCTGCGGAGAGCCGTTTTGCGCTTCGTTCCATCGCTCCGATTGGCTCGAGAGGGCCGTGGCATTCGGTCTCTGTCAAGTTGTACTGAAACGGGGCATATTAGTGGCAGTATTAACCGTAATAATCCCTGGAGAGGGGAGGGACAAGGCAGACAAAAGAAAAACACAAATCTCCAAACACAGCTATGTGACTGGTGCGTGACTGAAAAAAATCCGCCTGGTCCTGGTATCTAACCAGGGACCTCTCCATTGTCCCCCTTGTTCCCCCCCTCCCCCACCTTTCAGGGATTATTAGTGTTATTCTTGTCCAGCTCACTTGCACCTTCGCATTAATTGCATTATTATCGTATACTAGTAGCCTTTGCGGTGTGCTTGCATTGAGGTGGATCAGGTGAGCAATGGTATTTTGGAAGGCGAAAAATGGGCTGTACATAGTGCTCCTGTTGGGTTTTGGTGCTGTGGGTTGCGCACGCTACGCGGCTTTATTTTAGGCATACTCAGCCAAGTTTTTTTTTTGCCCGAAATCGGATGAGCGGTATAGCTTAAGAATTAACACTGCATGTAGAGCTTTTTATGCAACTTGTGGTCCAAATTAAATTAAATTAACGTAACTTATTGGCCTTTACAGCCTTACTACAAATGTATATATACTTGGTTTTGATGTCACCTAATTAATTTTGGTAATATTTAAAGTTTTATTTGCAACAATTATGGGAAGAATCAAAAAGACAAATCGAAATACTCAAATAAGAGAAAATAAACCTATCTCAGTAAACTGAGAGGTCTGTGCAATCCAATAGGGTATAAATAAAAGCTCTAAAATGCTTTATAAGCTTTTCGTTTCTTTTTATGACACTTTTGTGTTTTTTTGGTTTTAAAGTTATTTATTAGAAAAAGTATAAAAGGTATTAAAAATAGCTGGTGCCATATTTAACATATTCATACCCCTTATTGGGTACCTCGCTCATACACCTACCAGAGAAAGAAAATATTATGAAGATTCAATGTGTGAAAGTGGAGATATCGACTCCCATAAAATAGCAAAGTGTGCAAAAAGTTCAATCTGAAGAAAACAGCAAAATACATGCTCAGACCCATTTTACAATGTTCTCGAGTCAATATTTCAAAAGAGAGAGACTTGTTGCATAAAAAGAGTTTGGGACAAGACGTATCAGTGCCTGTCAATCTTCAAAAACACAATTTTAAAAATGTGCTCTTTTCTCCGTTTCTTCATTCAAAAAGCAGTGTCTCCCTTAACTGAATGAGTGTTGGCCGAGGTTAAGATAAGCTGGCCAAGTGCTGGACGTGGACTAAGTCTCGGTCCAAATGGAGCACATTTACCTATGTTCCTGCAGGGAGGAATGTGGCAATGGATGCAGTTTTGCAAAAAGCATATAGTAATGTGTTTGAAACATTGGCTGCATGTTTCTCACTTTGAAGTGACGTTTTTGATCACACTACACATCTGCTTGAGGGGGTGATACACGGTGGTGTTACAACCTGCACTGATACAGGCATCTTTTCACGGAAAATCAGTATTTGGTCAATTCAAATGCAAAAATTGAAATACATGTTAAGAGCATCCTTTCGGTTGTGTTCCATATCTTATTCAAGTAGATCCGAGTTACTCCCATGTGTCACATCGCAAGCTAACACAAGTGGGGTTTCAAAAGTCAAAGTCATGGCCTTGCAGTAGTGACTGGTTTGACTGCATCTGGTAAATGAAGGAGGTTCTGATAATGCTTCTTACCCTCTGACTGGTGGCCACTCACAATTCTTTATGACAAATGCACGTTGTAAGAACCTCCCTGTAGCGAGTAATTTTTGGCTGTGTCGATTCCGCATACAGTGTGCAATCGAGTATGCATTGCAGTTTTATTTGGGTATGCACTGTACAAACGACACTGGCACCCCAAAGATGCCAGCTATGCGACACTTGCACCACACTTTCGTTAGAGGATGTATATTATGTGCATGTAACAAAACGTTTTTGGGGCTTTTTTCTTGTTTTTGTTTGGTTATAAGCATGGAATGATTTTTCTGCCTTGTTTTCTTTCAGCGCATGTGAGCTACCAGGAAAAACACGTAGCCCGCTTTCCCATCGTCGCTCCCACGACCACTGTCGCAGAAAAAAAGAGAAGAAAAATATTCCAACGGGGTTGGGTTTTTTGTTTGGCCTGCGCTTGGTTTTTGCACGGGCCTGTCTGGTTGTGTGTAGTTTGTCATTCCTCCACTTCGTTTTGTTGTGGATGCCATGGGCCGATGACACTGCCCCCTTCCGTTTTCATGTTTTCTACGTCTTCACGCTTTTTTTGTTTTTGGCGGCTTCATTAGTTTTGGTGGAGACCGTTTTTGGTTGTTTTATCCATTGTCTTTGATCAGCGAGAGGCGTTTGAGATTGCCGTTTTAGGCTGAAACACGAAAGTATTTTGCTTCTTTTTTGGTAGCTTACTGAGGTGTTCGTTGCATGTGCATTTACCCTTTCTTGATCATTATTTGATGTGGCAGTTGACTTTGCATTTTATTTTTATTTTGGCTTGACCCATTGTCTTTAACATCATTTCGGAGGAACCGGTATTTGTTCCTCCGTGTGGAAGCCGCTTTTTTTGGCATTGTGGTACTTAAGTGCGGTGCTAGTACTATATCTGCTCAAAGTTGCATCGCCCGTTGTGACTAACCATTTTGTAGCACACTCTAGAAGTACACGTGCTCTCGATTGTTAACCATATCCCTTTTGTTTCTTATTCTTTGTGTATATGCTGTGCCTTAGCATTAACATTAATGGAGGAATTTGGTGGTTAATTGTCACTACTCTCGCCCAGAGTTTTCCGCATGTCTTTGGCCTAGCTTGCACTTGCTCACTCTGGGGAGAATGCTCCAGGTTCCCCTGGGACAACCACTCGAATTCAGTTTATAAGTGTATCTCAAATTATGCCGGCAGGTTTCTTCTCTTTAAATGGAAGGAAAAAATGTCACTGCATATGTGGCATTCCAAAGGTATTATATTTTTTATGCCCTCTGCATGCAGCAGATTTTACAGTGGCATTCTTATTATTGTTTTGTGCAATCCAAACGAGGATCAGTATTTTGTGCACACCCGCTTTTTCTTTCGTTGCCTCACGGGATAGTGCAAAAGATGGAGACAAAGAAAAAGAAGAGATTGTAAAGGTTCACATCATAGTGTCACACTACTCTATACTGTTTCTCATCAAATGTGCATCAGATGACCTTAGTGCGAGACACTTGCATATGCAGGGATGCAATAATGTGCTGCTTTGCTTTTTAACCCTCGTTAGTTATGCAGTTTGGCATAACTGTGCTTAAAGACCGACGCACGACTTCCATTTTCTGCAGGGAAGGTAATCTCCTTTGTGCGCTCCTCTCCTAAGGTGGGTGGAAGATGAAGGGAAAGGAGGAAGCAAGCAAAAAATGCAAAGTGTGTGTCAGTCTTTAAGGTGCATCTGTTAATGAGTTGCTAAACTAATTCTTTCACAAAGTTAATACTATAGTACTTTCCTTTTTCTCTAATTTGAGGGAGTTTTAAGTTTTATTCGCTTTTCACTGTATTCACGACAGGCAGCTTTTGCACATCAAGGCAGTCCCATAGCCACTGCGTGTATTGTAGCTGCGTGTGATATTTTTGGCCATATCTCGCACCCCGATTGGCTCCCATAACTTGCCATTGTATACCATGTTTTTATAAGGCAAATGTACTTATTTTGAGTTTTGGATATGTGCATCTTGTTCCTTGGAGGTTGCACGTCCTTAGCTCTTGCGGGCAATGTTAATGTGGCCTGTAGTTAGTTAATACTCAAACTAACAAGGCTTTATCAGCAATGATTTACCTGTCTAGTAGTTGCAGAATGCTGCAACACATTGAAATTGGAAGCAATGTTTCACAACGAAGCTCTAACTTGGGGAACTTGTGGGAAGAGAAAAGAAAATAAAGGTTTGACCCTTTTTTACTTCTGTCTGGAAACAGCTTGACAGTTGTCCCTGTGTTTTTGATTATCCTCTTTCTGCGTGCTAATAGTAAAAGTGGCGATTGTATCTTGAGCACAGGCAGTTAAAGAGACTCAAGGACAGTGTTAGCATAGTACCTCAGAGTCAAGAAATGTGCACTAGGAATGCCTTTACAGTACAGTAAACTGAACATCTCAACTCTTGAACATACTTGTGGGATATGCCAGCTGAACGTAGGAAGAAATATACACGACAGAGAGAGAGACACAAGGAACATACACATGCACTCCGCTGGACTAACAACCATTTACTGAATATCATCTTTTCCTTCGTCGACTTTCATTTAATGGATAACTTCTTTTCCTTCGTCGACTTTAATTATTGCCTAGATGAAATAATTGTTCCTCGTCTTCATCACATCAGTTTGAAAAACGTTGCATCCCCAGAGGTAACGTCTTCTGTGGGCCCATGCAGGCTATTTTACACAGGGGGTGTTTCCTGCAAATACTTCTTTTCTTTTGCATGAAGCACAATGGAGGCAGTGCTCACACAATCTTACCTTCTTCTCCTCAATGGCTAGGGACTCTAGGATTTCCCTTGCGACCTGTTTTTTGTGTCTAGCCATGATGGTGATGTTTGAGAAGAATGGAGCACATTGGCATTCGCGACAATGCGCTGGAAGATGGCCCCCTGCTGCAATTGTGCGCACGGAGGCGGCGTGTTCTCTGGTGCGGTCATTGACAGAGCGCCCAGTTTGTTCGATGTAACATTTTCCACATGACAGCGGAATGCGGTAAACAACAGCGCATTCACATGAGGCGTATTGAGTCCTGTGGGTGGCGCCGCATGTGTTATTTTCGTTGTTGTCGACCTCACCGTTAACCTTGCGGCACTGGCATATGCCTTGTTAGGAGCAGAGAAAACGACTTGTATTCCATGTCGGCCAGCGATCTTTTTCAGGCGATGTGTAACTCCGTGGATATACAGCAACACAACTAGAGGTTTAGGAGGCTTCTTTTTTGGTGGTTATGCAGTCTTCCTTGGTTTGCGTCGTACTTGCTTGCAGACGTTTTCACAAACAGGTATGAGGAGTGTGCTCGTGTATCCGGAGTCTTGAAGTCTAGAGATCTGTGTTTGGAAACTGCGCTCGAGCCTATGGGGGCAAGATTTCTGTAGTGCCGCGACAAGAGCTGTAGTGGCCAATCCTCGTTTAACAGTTTTTGAATGTTCGGAATCACTCGGAAGAAATCCTTTACAGGATCGGGCTTGATACATCCAGCATACGTGTGTGCTTGTGAACTTTAAGGAGAGATCGAGAAACCGAATATACCAGTTTACAGGAAGTTCATGGGTGAAGGAAAGTCCAGGGCAGCTTTGGTCAAAGCTGCGCAAGACTACTTCTAAACACCCATCAATCCGCTCGTCTACTTCAGAGTTGCACAGTACAAGAAAGTCATCGACCTATTGGAAGATGGCCTCAATGCGATGATCTTTCAGATTATCTTGGATGGTCTTCCCGCATGCTGCAAGATATATATCGCAGAGGTATGGGGCAACTCGGGAACCTATGCAAACACCAGATTTTTGTACATATTTCTGGCCCTGGTGAGACACAACAGTTGCTGTAAGGTAGATACCTAGGAGTTCCAGGAAGCTGTCGAGGTTCATCCCAGCTGCATTTGGAAGCGTTGGACGCCTTGCTCTTCGATTGTTGTGCGGAGGATCGGTAGAAGAGTGGCATGGGGAATGGAATAGTACATGTCTTTTATATCAACGGAAAAGCCTGAAACAATGTTGCACCCCTTTTCCTGAAGAAAGCGGATTACTCGCTGAGAGTTGGGTATTCTGAAAGGGTCGTTTATCTGAACTTGGGATAGTATTTTTTCCAGAATGGTTGAGAGATGGCCTTGCCAAGTGTGATTTTCTGAAACAATGGCGCAAAAGGGAACCTCGTCCTTGTGTGTTTTGGCCGAAAAAAATACACATAGGTCACCTTGTTTCGTTCCTTTGATTTTTGTCACAAGACTTCCACATTGCTCCTCGCCGAGTATTTTGAGGATGGCCCTTTTTGCTGATATACTTTGTTTTGGATCGACTGGAATGAAATTCTTCGCCATCGCTTGCCGGGCTTTTTCTCCAAACGTCCCCGAATCTATAACCACAAACCCTCCTTCCTTGTCGGAGAGACATAGTCTAAGGTCTTTGCGACGTAGTTCACGTACCGTTGTTGCAAAACTTAATTTTTGAGTTCCTTGGCTCCGTACACCGGCTAGGCAGTCAAGTTCTTCACTGATGATCTGTGAGGATGCCTCCTCGGGTGCTTTAGATGCAATTTCCTCACCATCGCGACTTTGTTGATGGCATCAAGACTGGGTGGTAGGGCAAATTTTGGCCCTTGTTCAAGTACGCTTCGCGCTGGTGCTGAAAGCGATACCTCGCCGATGACCTGGAGTGCGGAGCTCTCGGGCTCTTTCGTAGGCCTCCTTGCCAGATGGTGTTTCCATGTTGGAAGAAAACACAATTTCCAAAGGTATTCCGTTGTGTATCTTGTCATGGTCAGGTGGTTCGAAAAACGTTGCTCCATTCTCTCAAACATCACCATCATGGCTAGACACAAAAAACAGGTCGCAAGGGAAATCCTAGAGCCCCTAGCCATTGAGGAGAAGGGAAGATTGTGTGAGCACTGCCTCCATTGTGCTTCATGCAAAAGAAAAGAAGTATTTGCAGGAAACACCTCCTGTGTAAAATAGCCTGCATGGGCCCACAGAAGACGTTACCTCTGGGGATGCAACGTGTTTCAAACTGATGTGATGAAGACGAGGAACAATTATTTCATCTAGGCAATAATTAAAGTCGACAAAGGAAAATTAGTTATCCATTAAATGAAAGTCGACGAAGGAAAAGATGATATTCAGTAAATGGTTGTTAGTCCAGCGGAGTGCATGTGTATGTTCCTTGTGTCTCTCTCTCTGTCGTGTATATTTCTTCCTTCGTTCAGCTGGCATATCCCACAAGCATGAATAACCAACCTGCTCAGCTTCAGGCAATCTTGAACATGCCTTTGTTTGCTTTCTCTTGCGACATAACCAGTGGCGTCAGAACGGAGGGAGGGAGGGAGGGAGGAAGGAAGGAAGAGGAGGAGGAGGAAGAAGAAAGGAGGTGTATCTTTCACGCCATCTTCTGAGACATTTCGGGCATTTCTAGTAAACAATTTGGGGGTCGCGTGGAAAGTCCTAAACCGCCCCCCCCCCCCCTTTTCCCTCCCTCCCTCCTGTCCCCGTCTCCCAAACACTTCTGATGCCACTGCCAGGCATATTTTCAATAAATTTGTTGCCATTATATATATTTTTTAGCTTAATGATCGACACAATATTATTGAGCTGGCTATGTGCTAAAACTTGCTAGGTATAGGGTATATTAAAAATGGTGATAGGGCTTTTTTCGGCAAGAGATCACCCACAGAAATAATCTCAAATGTTAGCCGGCCTTCATATCTTGAAAAAAAGTGCATACTTGCCAAACTAGCTTTTCTTGCCAAACTAGCCATACTTGCCAAACTAGCTAGCATACTTGCCAAACTAGCCAAACTAGTGTTTCCAAAGCAAAGCAACTGTTACTGAAACCATATGACAGCCATGCTACTAACATTCTTCCCGTCTACTAATCTTTTTGTTTGGGACACCCCTTGTTACACAGTATCCCCTGTACACATCTTAGTTTATCTATGTGAATGGCCATTCTGTTTCTTATGTTACGCCTCAAGCACATTTAGAGAGCTAGTTTCAAGCACTTTGCGAAAGATTAGTGGAAACTGATTTTTTTTAAAGTGTATTCCACATATTTCACTCATCAAAAAATCTCAACTTGATAAAAAAAATGCATTTGCCATATGGTGCACAGGCATGTGTAATGTTCTGTGCACAAAAACATGATGTCATTATACCCTGTTTGAGAGAACGGTTTTCCTCGTATTGTTTTGCATCACTGGCAGGGATCCGATGCTGCAGACATGGTCATAGCACTGGTTTTTGTAACATGTGGTTCAGGAGCATGAGGTGATCTGATCAACAGTGCGGCAGGGTTGGGGTACTTGCTCGCCCCAGCCTTTACTATGACCATTTCTCGCGTCGAGGTAGCATTCCTACACATGCCTTCCCGTCAAGGTAGCAGATGAAAATGTATCAAGGATTTTCGCTTTCTCTCTAGAATGTCTTAGATAAGACCTACTGATTTCATTGCCAGCAAGCCGACTTTGATCTTTTTTCTGCCTTTCACGCTGAAGGCAATTGACCTAAAGCGACATAATCAGTTTGCCCTTCTCTATCAAGAGAACTTTCAAGCTATTTTTGCGATATACTAAGCTTGGATACTTTCTTTTTCCTCCTTGGTTGCCACCTTCTGCTTTCTTTTTTTTTTCCCTCTCCCTCCTCTGTTTCCGGAACAGTGATGGCCACGCTGGAAAGGATGGACCCTGAAGTCTTGAAAGAGGAGGCGCTGCGGAGGCAGAGAGAAGAACAGGACTCTTAGCCCCGAACAGCCACTGCCACTTTACCAGCAACGCGAAAACCTCCTCACGTGATTCAGCAGAAATGTGCCTGGTTGTTTTTCCCATTGAGCCTGCTTCAAACAAAACACAATGGAGGTTCTCTGAGGAGAGAGCTGCGTGTGCGCAAGCGTCTGTAGTCGGTTGGTCGACCCAACGTTTCATCAACAGCTCATTTCGTGGACTCGTCGGTTCGTCGACAGTTTCGTGGAAAGCGCTCCCACGTATGCTTTCATCGGCACGTTGCGACACTACGTTGGGAGGTTTGGTGCAAGTTCGGGTCGGAGTTGGAGAGTTTTATTTGACCGTTTTCTCTGTTCACTCTATTTAGTCGTCGAGCAAGCGAGAGCACGACTCTGAGATGTCTGTCGCCAGCACGTCTCTCACGCCTACAAGAGCCTCTCTTGTAGGCGTACGCTCTGCGGCCGAGTGCGTGGAGCGCAGACTTCGCAAGCGGTTTGCGGTTGACGAGGATTATTATTGAAGTAAACCCGCCCCAGCACCCGCACATGTGGACGCAAGTACTGGAGCACGTCGTGTTCGCGGTGAAACGCGACCGGTCAGCTCGTGCAGTGAAAGACCGTGGAGTGCACTTCTGATAGCAGGATACTGCTAATCTGCGAAAGTAGGTGGTTGAGTTCATGTTCGTTTTGCTTTTTAGCACTAGCGCTACCCAGAATGAGGCGGCTCTGCAGTGAAGAAAACAAGCGTCCCTATCGAGCTTCTCACCGCGAATAGCACAGTGGCGGATCCAAGGGGGGGGGGGCGACGGGGGCAGCCGCCCCCCTTCCCCCAAACCAGGTTGACCCCCCCCCCCCTCCCCCCTTCTGGGAGGGAAATTTGACATGGGTGGACCCCCCCGGTGCACACGAAAGGATGGGAGAATAGCATCCTTACAAATCCCCCCCCCCCCCCCCCAAAATGGAGTTCCTGGATCCGCCCCTGGAATAGCAGGCTGATTACAAACGAGAAGCGGAGCTAGCAAATCCGAGCTGTGATCTTTCTTTGTACCTTCCACTTTGTCAGTTGCGTAATGGCCTCGGCAAGGAAATCGGAATGCAAAAGAAAGGAAAACAAGAAAAGCAATGCCTTATCGCAACCAAAGGTGAACAGGAAAGAAAAACCGAACAAAGTTTTTTAATGCACTGAGTAAATGAAAGTGCTTTTCTAGTATGGTGGGGCTTGCATCAATAAAGTGTGTCAAATAAATTGTACTTTAGAAGTTTAAATTTACAGGAATTTACTATTACACATCGTTTCCTATGTTCAAGCGGCTTGATCAATCATAGCGAAGGTGCAAGCGAGCTGGACAAGAATGGTGAAAATAATCCCTAGAGAAGGGATTATTATCGTGATCAATTAATCTTTCACGTTTTAATACATGTGATAAATAATTTTTAAAGCTATGGTGATCTGATTTAAATTAAATAATTTAACTACCAAATTCTTTACTTGATTTCATTTTTTATGCACCTTGGCACGTGCTTAGCAGTCAGGCTCAAGCGAACGAGGTAAAGCCAATCCCCCAAACAATTTGGTAAAAACAAAAAGATTTTGCAAAAGCATGTTTATGAAAGTTCAATGTCGACGAAGCGTGTGTCCACAAAACGTGTGTCGATGAAAAGTTGTCCACGAAACGATACCGACCTGTGCGCCAGGTCCACCTTGTTTTGGATGCAAAATACGTGCCACTCGTCTCGAGCGGCAGCCTTGGCAGGGCTTCCTTGCAGAGATGCTGTTTCGAACAAGCTGATGACAGGTTCCTTTAGAATTAAGCTATTACATCCATCGCTGGGGGCCGTCATGTGGAAAAGGTTAATCGTAAGCTGGGCGCTTGGCCGCCGCCATGTCTGCTCGTGTGGGCAAGCGCGTGCAGTTAAAGTTACCTTCACGCGCTTGTGCGCATGGGACACGTATTACATCAAACGTGCTTGACCTCAGAAGCTGTGCAGAGCTTTCGAAGGCAGGCGCGGGACGTTGGACGCAAGAGCCCGTGAAATGCACAAATGTTTGCGCGTGGAAAGCAGGTTTTACAACCACGTGTTGGGGGTATTATAGGAGTATTCACTGGACGCCATATCTGTGGGTGCTGCTTAGAGCGCATGCTCAGAACAAGCTCGCATCAATAGGCTGCTAAGACCGGCACTCTGGATGGTGCGGAATGCACGTTGCAAAAGAACCCTGGAAGCTCGCCATCAGCACGCTCTCAGCATTCGCGCACACAGCTAGTGGCCGCCAGTGAATACTCCCTCTAGTATTGCTGCACTGTGTTGTTAATATATATATATATATATATATATATATATATATATTCATTTATTTACTTATTTATTTATTTACAATGTGCCTACATCGCATCGTGGGTGTCATATAGTCTGCTAGCCCCGACTGATTCCTCCAAACATCAATCAGTCATGCTTAGTCCAAGCATGCACTCGAATGACGTAACATCAACAGATTAGATCACTCATTCGTTGTCAGAAATGAACATGCCGGTTGTGTCGAGCGTTTAACACGCACGTGAGCGAAAATCGCGCCGCCGAGCGGCATAGCCATAGCAACCACCGCTGACGATATATGATTTAGTCGAATGCCGCTCCGCCACGTATGCGACGCAGTTCTTGGCTTTGGCTCGCATGTGTTTTCACGCTTTACTGCGGCAGCGACGACATGCATAGTGGCGATAGGGTGAACTCAGAGCAATACCACCTAGAAGACAAAGCGTGCGCTTGACGTCATCGTTTGTGGATGCCCGACCCGCCCCAAGTGGCAAACTCGCTGAAGCTCGAGGAGAGCCGCCTCAAAGCGCCAGCCGCGTCCGTCTTGGCGTCACTGTGAGACGCTGTATGACGCACTGTCGGCGATACTGACGCAAGCTTGGCGGTGCTGCATGGAGGAACTATACGTTTTTGAAGGGAGACGTTTGGGCCTCGTCTTCAAGGTGGTATGACCTAAAGCTCTATTGGGCAACAAGATGGCGGCGCCGTCAAAACAATCAAAGAATAGACCCCTTTAGAAAGTCACGCATGTCGATTGTTAGAAGGTCGGAACCACTGCTCAATGGCAGAACAACTGACATCGCAAAACGTGCGGCACATTAAAGGTGTAGGAAACGAAATTTCAGCGCTCATTTTCTAGCTTGAATGTGTTGCATGTTGCACCCTAACCTCAAAAACACCAGTCTTCCGTTGAAAGGCACAAGAAAACTAATTTTAAAGCTAAATAAACGATCTTCCAATGTGCACCTGGTGGATGCATGCGGAGCCTATTTGGGAGGTAGTCTAGCAACGTTGTGGAATCTGCTACGTAGTCGTGACGTAGCAGATTCCTCTGGCGCAGCGCCGCTCTTTGGCATTTCAACATTTTCCTTCTTAGCTTTCCTCCCCAACTCACAAATCGCGAATTGAACCAAACAGTCCAAGAAGACGGAAAGGGTGGACTCTCCTCTTTCTCGGACCCTCGTTTGTGCAGCCGGATGCAGCCATTCTCCCCTAGAAGATTAGCCAGTCGCTCAAAACTCGGACAAAAGTTGCTTTCCCACCCCGTTCAGCCCTAAGCTGACAGTGCTGTGGAAGCTACGTGCTTCTTGGGCCAGCCACACGCTCGTCACCCCACGGGCACTTCGAACGGCTCGGTTGTAACGCGATGACGCTATTGACACCACCACAACGCTGACAACGCCACCAAGGGCAAAGCTCATAATCCCGCCAGCCTTGCTACGTCACGAATGCGGGGAAACTTTTCTTTCTGTTTTTGTTTGCGCCGGATATCCCATGACGCATCGCGCCCTCCGTTCGCTTCTCTTCGAGCGCTCGCTCGAGTGCACCGTTTGGAACGAAAAATATAGCCAATCGTTCAAAATACAAACCTACGATTATGAATTACGGTTATTACACGTCATGCTTGACCCATTTCCGAACGAAATTTGAAAATTTCAAATTTCGGTTCAGTATCCCTTTAAAACTTTAAACCCATCTTGTAAAAAAAAAAAAAACTATCTTTAAACTCCCATTTAAAAGCATGCTTTTCGTGTAAGGCTTGTCAAATTATGAGGCGCTGGAGAAAACCAGCCTTCGGCGTTAAGTCCTTATTTTGAACTTTTTTGTTTGCGTTCTGCCCACTGAAAGGCATGCGGGAAGGGCCTCAGCACGCACTTCGTATCGCTGCGCCGCAGTGTTCTTCCCCAGCATAAAGGCCGCCTGCTTTCATCGCCATCACCATGGCAACGAACGCCGATTTTCCGAACGCCGTTTCCTAGCCAAAGATTAGTAGCTTTGTAATAAGCAGCCACAGACTGTCGCCGCGAAGCGGCATGAACGCATGCGGGGGGTGGACACGCTCCCCAGTGATACACGCGCCGTTCGAAAAGGTTATTCGGGGTTCGTTGCCATAGTGACGGCGATGAAAGCCGACGGCCTTTTTGCTGCGGAAGAACACTGCGGCGCAGCGATACGAAATGTGTACTGAGGCGCTTCCCGCATGCTTTTCAATGGGCGAACAAAATGAGTTCGAAATAAGGACTTAACGCAGAAGGCTGATTTTCTCCAGCGCCTCATAATTTGACGAGTCTTAAACGAAAAACGTGTTCTTTTGACCATCCCGCGCCGTTTTTTTCTTCTTTTTATTGCAACATGTGTTTTTAGGAGTTAAACTGTCAAACGTGCTGGTCAATATGTAAGACTAGCGAACGTCGAAGCGCCGATCAAACAGCGTCAAAAGTATGTCAGTGCGCAGAAGGTGCCCCGTTGCGGGTTTTAGTCGGCCATTGGGCAGGAATTCCAGAGCTTTTCAACAGACTGCAGCGCTCCACTGATCGGTTTAGGCTCGCTGCCGTCTTCGTCTGCTGAGCTGCGAAATGTCCGTTGGAAATGTCAGACGCTGCGCATCTGTCCGCGGTCCAGTAACTCGGCATTCTTTGCCCGAGTGATCAGCACTGGAAAGGTGTATATAGAGTATCGTATACTCCAAGCGTAGCTCGATCAGTAACTCTAGGGTGAACGACCACGGCGCACGTTCAATCCGCGAGCGAGCCGCAAAGTCGCAGTCATTTATTGTACGAAATACGCGGTGTTCGCCAGACACGATGACAGAATTAAACGAATGACGTTTTACCGAACAGCGACGTTTTAGCGAATGACGGGGGCGCGTGTTAATCCCCCCCCCCGTCCTGTGCTGCGCTTATGCCCCTTCGCGGCGGCAGTCTGCGGCGGCTCATTACAAAAGTGCTAACTCACTTGGACCACCCGTAAACGCCGCTTCGCGGCGGCCGACTATTCGGTCATTCGGGGAAACGTCGGCGTTCGCTAAAGCGTCGTTCGATCAAGTGAGTGCCTCCCCTGCAAACTATGGAACGGCTCCGCCTCAAAGCTCTGGTCTGTATTGGGTCATTTTGAAAAAAAAGGGGGGGGGGGGTTCAGTTTCAGTACTCGGCTCGTAATATGGTCGCCAAGGTTCAGAATCTGACTTCACGATCGTTCGGCAATCTCGCTCTTTTACGCGTCTTCCACAAGTTCGAAGGGGTGCATGCTTGTGCGCGTCTTGGTGTTGTCCCCGCGTTCCTCGGTGCGTGGATCACTAAAGTGTGAACGTATTTTTTTTACATTTAAACTCTAAGCTGCATTTCACACGCGCGTTTATGCGTAACTAGTAGAGCATTCAAAACAAACCCACAAAATCGGATATGAAAGGGCTGAAGGGTTCGACGGTGAGTGCACCAATATTCGCAACTGAATACACCAAAATTAAGCCTCACCATATTTGGTAGTACTACCCACAACCAGCTCTGTTTCAAGTTCCCCTTATTGTTTTCGGTGTTCTATCGAAGTCACTAAGAGGTTATTTTAATTTTGATTATGACAATCACTCGTCGCTGCATGGCATCCAGATATTCTGTGCATTATGACGTCAAGCACATGACCACCCACATGTATGTAAAAGAGGATTGGTTGCGCATACCTCGAGAGAGCAATGTTCGAGGATACAGTTTTTGCAGTTATGTTGAGTGCCCTTCTTGGGGGTTCCGCTGACGAAATTGATAATGAATAACTGCAGTGCGAGTCCAAATTACTCTTCTTCTGGAGTTTCATAGAGTTTATGAAAGTTCCGATGAGGTATGTAGCGGCACCGGCCCTAGTGCAGAGAACTACAACAGCGCTTTCTTATAAAACCATCGTGAGTTCATGTCTACACTGCCACGTTTAACATATTTCATTCCGTCTAGTCAGACAGATCTCAAAACAACCTATGCTGGTTGTTTGGTCCATTTCCTTCCTGGAGGCAAACTAGTTTACATAGATGAAGGATGTCATGTACCTTGAAATATATACCTCGATATTTTAGCGCAATTTACGTTATGTTTGTCGTGATAAACGAGTGTTATGTTACATAGCTAAACTGTAATGTCTTTGTGGGGAGCGAAATGTATAGGCGGCTAAATGTATTAAATCATGTTTATTTATTTAAAGTTTTGTACATCTGACCATTACACAATGGCTGAGTGATTTGTCCACAACCACTGCCTTTTGAAGCCAAAACCACATTACCGAAAAAAAGAAAAAAAAGTGACGTCCAAGCTTTAAAAGCATACAACGGCGTCGCCATGTTTGGGCGTATGGGACAGAGTTACCTATATTTGTATCATCTCCAGGTGCATAATGTATCCCGATCCTCACTGCCCATGTTAAATAAAAAGTTGGAAATTGTCTCTGTCTTTCGAGTCCTTTTTTTCTTCTTGTATTTGAGTTGTTTGACTGGTCACTTTTGCTTGGAAGCAGGTATGGCTTCTACTAGAATACCTAAATGTCGTGTCATGTTACCTTTTTCAGCTGCGGAAAACACGAAATCGTCGAAAATACATAGAGAAACTGAAGGAGAAGGACCAGACCAGAGCGCCAAGCTCGGACTAGGGGGTAGGTGCGAAGGCTAGCAGCTGCCTTTGTCTCTACTTGCTGTCTCCCTCCAGTCAGAGCAAACAAGAGCGTCGTCTGCTCCTCTATCAGTGTCTCGCGTTCGAACAGGGAGTCGAGACAAAGGCAGCTGGCGTTTGTGTCTACCCACTAATCGTTCCAATTAGAGCTCGGCACTTGGACGCCCCCGCACGCTCTCATCTCGATTCACCCTCAGTTTTTTTATTTGTATGTGGGTAAAAACTGAGGAGAGGAAGAGACGAGTCCTGGTTGCTCTGGCGTCCTCTGGTTGGAATGATTGCGATAAGCTAGCTGCTTTCATCTCTATTCGAACGTCGGCGTCCAACGGTCCGCGTTCGAATATTGAGTAGAGACTTTAAGGCAGCTAGCTTTCGTCTCCACCACAGTGTGTATCTTACGCCGTGATCTCCACGAATCAATTAACCAGAGCTTGTTGCTCTGGCGTCCCCACGCGCTATCATCTCAAATTACGAGGGTTTTTTTACCAGGCAAAGCCAAGAAGGGGAGCTTTTTCACGTGCTCCAAGAACAAAAGAGAAAGGAGCATTATGCGACAAAATGGCCTGATGGTTTCTTGTAAACACGTGCAGCCTTGTGTTAAACGTACTATCGCGGACGATATGAGCTGCAACAGTACTTCATGCCCCTTCGACATACTCGCCAGTTCTTGAGATAACTATGGTCTCTCAACTAGAGATGAAATGCGAAGTTAAGGTCTCATTCCTTCAACTAGTCGACAAATTGGGGAATAATGAAGCTTGTAGGGAGCGCAGAAATAGGAAAAGGCCGGATGCGCTGTGTGTGCGTGCTATTTTTGTTTTCTTTGTCCAGCCTGTTTTGTGATTGCTGGTGAGCAGTAAGCATCGGCTCCACACAGACGTCAACGGAAGGTGCTCCTCGGTAATGGACTACTTGCGCGTCGCGGAGGAACACCATCACCGGCAGGCGCGTAGCCAGGGGGTGTTAAGGTGTTGGAACACACCCCGAAAGTTTACTTTATTCAATATACCGGGTGTTCAATTTTAATTCGAACAGATTTATTTTAAAAAATCCATAAAAGATGCACTGATACGGTTTGTGCAGGTGAGTTATACGGCCAGGGGTACATTATGTGGGTGGCTAATCGTTGCGATAAGTCGGCTAATTAATTAAAATTCGTTAATTAACCTTTTAATTAGTGGAAATAAACGTATGGTTCCAATTGGAAACTTAGAGCGTCATCCAAAAACCACTAAATCAACTCTTTTTAGAACGACTTGAAGCTCGTAGGAAACTCGAGGGCGCGCCAAAGTTACCACTCGTGAAGCAGGCGCAAAGCTACAGTTGCGGAACGCGATAATGATCTAATCATCCGCGTTCCGCCACTGCTGGCTTTGCGCCTGCTTCACAAGTGGTAACTTTGGCGCGCTCCCGAGTTTCCCACGAGCTTCAAGTCGTTCTAAAAAGGGTTGATTTAGGGGTTTTCGATGACCCTCTCTAAATTTCCAATTGGAACCATATGTTTATTTCCACTAAAGGTTAATTAACGAATTTTAATTAATTAGCCGACTTATCGCAACGATTAGCCACGCACATAATGTACCCCTGGCCGTATAACTCACCTGCACAAACCGTATCAGTGCATCTTTTACAGATTTTTTAAAATAAATCTGTTCGAATTAAAAATGAACACCCGGCCGGTATGTATATATATATATATATATTATATATATATATATATATATATATATATATATGTGTGTGTGTGTGTGTGTGTGTGTGTTTGCACCAGCACCTTGAAACTCCCCCCCCCCCCCCCCCCCCAAGCTTCTGGTGCATTCTTACCTTGTATCCGGAAGAAAAAGAAGCCCGACTGAGACGCGCGCCCTGCTCTTTCAACCGCTTTGGAAATTTTCGAATTCCTTTACTCCGTTTGAAGACAGAAGTACACAACCATCGCTTCGAAGTGTAGATTTCGGCAGGCATGTGACCAAGGTATGTCATACCGAAGGCCAACATACCGAAATTCCACGCCCAAAGAACCAACACTAAACCGACCTGAGCCGGTGCAATGCTAGGCCTAACGGCCCGTAGCTCTCAAGTTTTGAGCAGCGCTCCAGGCGAGCAAAATAGAATATTTGGCTCGCGTTTCGAACGTGCTTCATCAAGCTTGCTGCTTCCCCACTATAGTTTTTTATACTCCGTTCCATCCTAAGTGCCAGCGTAGCAGAGGCTACAAGAGCGAGCTCCGAGCTTGAAGTGTCCCTTCCAAGCACCCGCGCTCGTGCAGTGAGAGCATCGTTCAAGGTAACATGTTTTAGATGCGGAGCATCTCTTGCTCGGGTCTATGTCCCGCGGCCTTGTAGTCCGCACTCACACTACGCACGCGCAACTCTCCTCCTTTCCTCTCTCCAACAGCTGCGCGTTACTCTCTCCGCTCTCTCTCTCTCTACCAGCTGCGTGCACTGCGCGTGCGTTCGCTTCTACTCACACCGCGCAACTCTCCTCCTCTAGTCTCCTCTCCTTCAAGTGTGAAAAGAAATAAACGGCGAGCGGCGAGCGTTCCAAGTTTCTCTGCTGCGAGCCGCGACGAAGGCTCGCGTAGGGGTAACGCTAGGGCAGTCGGTGGGGCCATCTCTCGACGTCAGCACGCAACTGACTCTTGCCTCGGAACCAACACGATGCTCCGCATCACCCCATGGTTCCCCTCGGGAAGATGGTGTAATTTTTTTGCAAGTAGCTTCAGCTTTGCTATTATGTAAAGTGAAACATACGGGCTCGGAAGCTATGAAAGAACGCAATAAAATAATAAAGCTGAATGGGACGTTGAGGCCGCGAGCTGCATAATTCTTTTTAGATGCGGAGCATCTCTTGCTCGGGTCTATGTCCCGCGGCGTCGGCGTCGTAGTCCGCAGTCACACTACGCACGCGCAACTCTCCTCCTTCCTCTCTCCAACAGCTGCGCGTTACACTCTCCGCTCTCTCTCTCTACCAGCTGCGTGCACTGCGCGTGCGTTCGCTTCTCCTCACACCGCGCGCGCACGCGCAACTCTCCTCCTCTAGTCTCCTCTCCTTCAAGTGTGAAAAAAATAAACGGCGAGCGGCGAGCGTTCCAAGTTTCTCTGCCGCGAGCCGCGACGAAGGCTCGCGTAGGGGGTTCCGCTAGGGCAGTCGGTGGCGCCATCTCTCGACGTCAGCACGCAACTGACTCTTTCCTCGGAACCAACACGATGCTCCGCATCACCCCATAGTTCCCCTCGGGAAGATGGTGTAATTTTTTTTGTAATTTTAGTTTTTCTTCTTTTTAGAGTTTTGTTATCGCGCGTCTACCGATGCTGACAGATGCTTGCATTCGAACGTGGCACGTGCGAAATCGAACGTTACAGCTCCGCCTTGATAGTGCTGCCAGCATAACATGGTCGCGTCTTGCGTAGTCTTGCGGACACGCTCGCGCCCCCTGCCCGAAAGCAACGGGTCTATGGACTACGCAGCTGTGACCGCCAACCCCAACGCGGCGTTCCGATTCACGACGCCAACTCTGAATCCCCGGAATCTGGAGACTACCAACTCCTTCCCGCCCTGCCGGCCATCCAATCGGGGCCACCACCGAGCCCACCACACCCGTACCTCAAAGTACTGCGCACGAAATCAAATCACTCATATCATCAGTTTCACGATAACTTGGCGAACTGCGGAGGCTGCGGCCCCGCGACCCAGACATTCGCAGGGTCTCATGTTATCCCTAAAACGACTTGAAGGCCGAAGTGCCGATGCATTAAAAACAGACATGATTTACTTAATTCACTTTGATTCCTCATTCCTCTTAATTCGCTTTGTCATCTTTCTTAATTTAATTGCCTCAAATTCGCCTGAGTGGTCACGTAAACGTGATAGGATAGCGAACCTCCGAAGACAACGCGCTCTCTGACGACGCACTTTTGGCGCCGTTTCATCGGCTCACTCGGATCGTGGCGTCGGCTGTGGTCCCTGTGATAGCGAACCTCCGAAGACGTAGCGCGCTCTCTGACAACGCACTTTTGGCGCCGTCTCATTGGCTCACTCGGGTGGCGTCGGCTGTGGTCCCGGTGATAGCGAACCTCCGAAGACAGCGCGCTGTCTGACGACGCACTTTTGGCGCTGTTTTATTGGCTCCCTTGGATCGTGGCGTCGGCTGTGGTCCCGGTGATAGCGGACATCCGAAGACAGCTCGCTCTCTGACGACGCACTTTTGGCGCCGTTTCATTTGTACCTTTCGTTCTTGGTACCTTTCGTGTCGCCGACGTGTTTTCTGAAGGCCGACTGAACGATGAGACATATAAGGCTTTCGCCTTAATAAGGGCGCCGGAGCAAGGCACGTGATAACACTCCATGGTCGAGGCCACCGGGGCCTCGTTACCGCCACAGCAACAGAGGCCCCGCGACAAAAAAAGTAGTTCCTAGAGTGCCTTCATATACACGCGCAGACATGTAGGTACCCTATACTCTATTTCACCTTATGATGTACCGCAGAAAAGTCTACAAGCGCGAGGTCCTTGCTCTAGGGCAGTCTCGGCGGCACACACTTTGCATTTTGTGCACTTGAAGCCGGATACGCCCTTGTGGCACAGAGCACAGCCTCCTCGGACTTGTGCTGAGGGTGACTGCTCCTGGCACTGCTCTCCGGCGGCAACTGGCCAGATGACCTGTGTATTCGTACCTACAGTCATCTGTTGGCTGGGCGTGTTTTCGTGTTGCGTTGCTGTTCTGAAGACTCTGCAGAGGAGGTCTGTCTCCTACAAGACGCATAATGTTCACTTGGAGAGTGAATTTGAGTGAATTCCCCACACTGACGCGGAAAGGTTTCAGTGGCATCGCTTTTTCTCCCAGTGCCGCACAGTCCCTCCTATAAATTAACCAAGCATTGACAATGCAAACGTCGATAGCATATCCGAAAAGAGGAAGGTGCCACCTGTGAGACTTTGCTGGCGTCTTATAGAGGTGAACCAGCATGTCTGAAAGATCAATCCCGCCCATGTGCTCATTGTACGCTGAAATGATAGCTGGACAGGTCACAAGAACTTTTGATTTTTGTTCGCTGTTGTACCTATTTACACACCCAAGTGGCTCCACACCATGTGCATTGCCCAGTAGAGTTATGCATCTGTTATCATTCCATTTGACAGCAATAATGCCGTCTGATGAACAATAGTCCAGCGACCCGCGATCCTCCTTTCCAAGCACCTTGTCTCTTTTCAGCACTTTGTCGGCGCCTCCCGTCCTGTTGCCACGGACTGTGCCGACGCAATGAATGCCAAGTTCATTCTTCATTATCTGTACTAGGTCAAAGTTGGTAAAAAAATTGTCGAAAAATACCACTGTACCCTTCGGGTCCTCAATGGTCCTCGAAAGCGTCAGTACGATCTTCGCACCAAGCAGAAGTCCCTCCTCGCTTGGAGCCAGCGGCGATTTGCAGAATGAGCTTGACCCCTGGTACAGAACGAGGTCGTGAATTATCCCCGTTGAGCTGGACCGACAGAAGAGCTTGAAGCCCCATTTGTCCGGCTTGTTACAGATGTACTGTCGGAGGCTCCCGGCACGGGTACCCTTGTAGGCCACCATTACTTCGTCGATGCTTTGCTTGCTCTCTGCAGGAATTTTCAGGAACTGCTCTCGCAGACTTTCAAAAAGTGGTCTTACTTTGTAGAAGCGGTCGCCATCCGGAACGTGGGTGAGGTTGTCGACGAAGTGAACATAGCGCCTCAGAGCCTCAAACCTTTTCACGGGCATGACCTCAGCTATTGGTGGAAATCTGGCGTGGAGTGACCAGTAATCTCGCAAAGAGGGAAACTTGTACACGCCCATGAGTACAAGAATTCCCAAAAAGCGACGGATTTCTTCGGGTGTTGTATTGAGAGACTTCGCTTGCTGCTGAGTACTGTAAAGGTTTGTTTGGTAAGTTATCTCCTCTACCAACTTGTCTGTGAACATCATCTTGAAGTAAGCGTATGGGGAGCTGACCACTGGAGGGCGCAAATGTACCTTTTCCGGTACGTTCAAGTCTGGGATGTCTTCTTTTTCCACTTCCTCGATTTTTGAAGGTCTCTTCTTCCTTTACCTGCCATTCTGTTGTCCGCTTCATCTTCGACAGGAACAAGAACACGGGTTTTTTTCTTTGCTTTTTTTGAAGGAAGGCTGGAATCGGACTGTCGTGAACGTTTTCGATGGCTGTGACTTGAACTCGGCGAATCACTTGAGCCATTTGATGGCCTGCCTTCCTGGCTCAGAGACTCTTCTGCACGCTCAGCTTGCTTTTCCTCGTCAGAAAAGTTGTCATCACTAGAGTCGACCTCAGAGTCGCTTGGGTGGACAGGAACAAGTGCCACACCGCGGTCGCTTCTTGTTGCCCCGTAAAACAGTGTTTTGTCCATTCCTATAACAAAACATTTCATAGCTTACAAATATGTGAATAGACCTAAAATTCACACCTGCATAATATACAACTCTCGAGAAAGAAAATAGTATGGCACATAAATAACAAAGAATTCTGTGTATTTTCGCACGATAATTAGAGAGGCTGGTTGACCATTTTGTTAAAAGAACAAACCAGCCGTGAATAACGGAATGATGTAGGAACAAATAAGAGCCAGGACAAAACATATCCTTTTTCAAAGCTACCTGTGATGTCTAGCGCGGCGCCTAGAAGATCGTTTTGCCTGCGGAGGGGCGCGTGATTTGTGTGCGCGCGAACTCATAGAACTGCGAGCGGCTGATGGCGCAAGTCAGACTCTGACATCCTGGAAAATACACTAACAAGTATTCGGGCTGTACTGTCTTATTACTACGCGAATACAACACTACCTCATATCCAAAAACGGTGATTTTGACATGGCCGGAAACTTAATAAACGGTATGAATGTCTGAAGCTACAAAAAACAAAGAATGAAAACGTTAAAAAAAACGAAGTGAACAAAGATCGAGGCATTGTTTCATTCTTTCACAATGCAGTTCCAATTATTTGTAAAAAAAAATAAAAAGATTAGGAGCCTTTCCTACAGATGCGAACACAAAGGTGCCTTTAGGTTTAGTATCTGAGCATCACTAACCATATGATCGGGCAGGCAAAGCGACAGGAGCCGCAAGAAAGAAACACATCTCTACATCGCTTCCCGCGTTCTTACCATGATATCAGGGCAGTTCAACAATTTTGTAGACTCTCTTAGCAGGCGTGCCGTGGGGCTTCTCTTGTCATATACACAATAATTATTTTGTACTTATATTCGCATTAAGCCCCTCTACAGCAAAAGAAAAATTCCGAAGCCTCTTACCTTAAGGTGTTTCTCTGCATAAAAATCGGGACGCAGCCAACATGGCAGTTGACAAAGCCTAGGGAAATGCGCAGCTTTTCTGCACCCAACGGTATTGTTACGCCCTCTGTTGCGAGTAAAATTACCTAAGAAAGAAGCTTATGTATAAAAGTAGCTAAATTTAGCGGCATTTGTCAAAATATTAAAGTAGTCAGGTTTTTTGGCTGTTTTTCTTGGGTCTACAATATTGTTGATCTACGGCGTAGATCAACAATTTCATTATTCGTCACGGCGAACGTTAAACTTCCTTCGCTCATAAGAATATGAAAGAAATTGGTACCGAAGTGCCGACCAGCTTGCGAAAAAGTCGCAATTTACTTCCACCGTCGTGTAAAAAATATAGCTACTCGCGTGAGGCGAACGAGCCGCTGCAGCGCACGCTCGAAGTTGCTACATCCGTGCTGTTTTGTCGCTGTGCTGTTTTGACGCCGTGCTGTTTTGACGCCGTGCTCTTCTGTCGCTGAGCCGTTTTGACGCTGTGCTGTTTTGACGCGTGCTATTTTGACGCGTGCTGTTTTGTCGCGTGCTGTTTTGCCGTGTGCTGTTCTGTCGCGTTCCCACCGTCACTATCGGCTGCGTATACACCGTTCCAAGTTGGGCTTCCTGGGCGGCGCCATTTTAACGAGTGTAGCGCCGCCTACCCTCATCCGGGCATTTGGGAGAATCTGAACCCGCCCGAATGACCGACCGCCATTACTGGACTGTTACCCTGCTCACCGGTTCACACCGATCACAGCTGCTTCTGCCGGCATGGCTGCCGTATTCGGCGCCCTCGGCTCATCGTCTTCGTCCATGGAGGGAAAGCACTATCCTAATTGGTATGTCAGGCATGGGAAAAGTGCATCCTGCTTTCCTGGCGTCTTTTTGTCGGTAATTTTTGGCGCGGTTCTGGAGCAGTCGTCGCTCCCAAAACCGAACTCGGCGTTTCGATCGCTAGCGAAATTGAGGATCGCTAGTGAAATTGAGGATTGAACGAAGCCAGGATGGCACGAATTACGGCGTGTGAATTTGCGCTGAACTCGAGTTGTCGCAGCTTGGGGCGCCGGGAACATTTAAACTAACTTCGCGGTTAGCGGCTCAGACCTGCGCTGCCACGTCTGCTTTAATTGAAATAGTAGAAACCTCAAATTTAAATATGGATCGATATATAAATACCGAGTACAGATAGCAAGTGCGACAGATCCGTTTTCTTTTTCTGATTTGGAATCCACTGTCACAATATTGGCACATTGATCTGCCTCCCTGTAATCGCCTGGCGTGAGAATTATTTGTGCGCAAACTGTGTCGCGGCGTGTACTACAAGGAGGGTTGTGTTATATATATATATATATATATATATATATATATATATATATATATATATATATATATATATATATTGCAGATCTACCACAAAGTTAGGCCAAAGTCTGAGCTCTGTGCCCAGTCTTGCTGTGCACATGGCGTCAGAACAAAACGCCCCCCCCCCCCCCCACCCCGTTTCCCGTCTTCCTCCCATTTCCAAACTTTCCCAACACCATTGGCCATGCCAACCTTTCTTTTTTCTCTTTTTTAGTTTTGCGATTGGCGTTTTTGCCTCATAACATATCATTTTATTTTAGGCTGCAAGGAATATCCTCATCAAGCTACATATTAGTTAGGTGTACGACACCAAGTGGCGGTGTCGTCCACAATACGCACTAACATACTCTATAGTAAGTTGACAGTTTCAGAAACCCCCCAAAACGATCGAATTACGCATACCCGACCCTTCAATGTCGGCGCGCATTTTCGTTCCGCACCAGGCGTCGCCTGCCAATTACCACCTGAAGAAAAATAGAGTTATTAAATGAGTGAACCAGGAGTCACGCAACTGTTTTCTTTTTCAATATCTAAGCCGCCCTCCGCTTGCCTTCGGTCGTAGCCCAGGGGAAGGAACGGCACGGGGTTCTCCGCAGTTCGCCGGCCGTCCAAGAAATAGTCGGAGCACACACGACAGCCTTCGGTGGCAAGTATTTCCTGTTTAATTCGTCAGCCACCGGCGTCGTAGGTCCGGAGCAGCAGGGAACCGGTGCAGCCATGCTCCTCCACATTCATCCTGTTTGACAGCGTGGGTCTCACACTGAATCGCGTTTATTTTACGCTTTTTGTGGTTATTGTACTACCGATTATGGCACAGTGCTGCCCGGTTGATTCTTTTCTTGCATAGGCCATGGCACGCCCAAAAACACGCTATAATATCAAAGCGGCGCCTAACATTGTCGAAACAAACTTGACTCCGTTACACTGCGCACGTGCTTTCTGGAACAGTCCACTCCGTGAAGCAGACGAGCTTCGAGGGAAAGGGTAATGGTGAGTTCGGGTGGTCGCCTCTCGCCTCTGACCTCGATTCAGCAGAGCGCCCTCTCCTCGCCGCCAGAGCTACTCGGGATCCTTTTCAGCCGATCACAACTGCTGGCTTCAGAGCGCTCCGAGATTCTCAGACCAGTCACGGAATTAAAATTTCTTGACATTGATAATGCATTAAAAACAACACGATCTTACAGCGTACGGTGGACGATTGGAGCAAAATTTACGCTCGCCCAACGTGATGAAATAACGGTTGTGACGTAAATTGTTTTACGCATCGGCATGTAAAAAAAACAAAAAAGAAGAAAAACAGCAGTATGCGATTTGGATTTATTGGCAGAACAAAACGAAAGCCCACGCTTGAAACAGTTGTCAACTCAGTCGCGTTTTTGACAGTGTAGAACGCGCTGCGATAGCGGTCATGCGTACGACAGAGCAGGCAAATCTAAAAGTTTAGAAACCGCATTTTTTCTCAGGGCGAAATATCGTGCAAGCATCGCGATGTGACACAAATCACAGCGAATTATATTCGGCTCTTTCTTTATTTCACAACACAAACCTTTGAATGCACTTTAACAAAACCTGAAAATGTCTTGAAGTGACCCCCAAAACCCGGTAAAACAGCGGCGAGCTCTGCGAGCTGTTTCGTCGTCGGTTACGCTTAGCGGATTCACCACCGTGAGATGAACGATCTCTGTGAAAGCACTGGGAATACTTCACACGTCGACTTTGCCTGTTACGGTAGCAATCGAATGTCGTCCCGTCCGTTGTAATCCTCGCACCGTCGAATGCACAAGCACTTTGTAGAACCACACATCAATCGCCGTCTCGCCGGACCCCGCACACCATTACAGACCACCGCCGGCCATCGTCAACAAAACCACGTGATCGCCGTCCAAGTACCACGTGACGCCTGCGCCGCTCCGCACTCCGCGGCTACAGGCGGAGTACCAGGGAGCGCTCTGAGAGGGAGAGGCGCCCTCGGAATGAACCACCCGATCAGGCGACAGCACTCTCTTTCAACCCCCGATTTCGCGCGCCTCTGGAAAGAGCGCTCGAGAGCGCGCAGAAAGAACCATGCGAATTCGCCATAAGAGTAGCGTTGGTGCAGCGCTCTGGTTCGGGAGTTTTTTTCCCTTTCTGCATTGACCTACTTGGAACGGTGTATTTTCGGCACCGATTTGATGTCCAGGGGGCGTGGCTAATGACGTCACGGACGTCAAAATAGCGGCTTTTTGTCATCTTTGACGTCACAATATTATTAACTAATTTTAACGTAAACAACACGATTTTTTTTGATGCCGCTAATTGCATTTTGAAATGTCGGTCGCGTTTGGTGCCGTCCGTCACTCCTGTTGCGAATGAAGATTACGCGTACCGGAGGCGACAGAGCCCAGCCGCAGTAATTTTGTACGCATTTTTCTGGAGCTGTACTTGTGTGTAATACGACGGACTATCACCCTTGCACAGAATAGCTGCGAAGGCCGTGCAAGCGGCGAGCGAGCAGGGCGGACGCAGGTATTTCTTGAGGGGGGTGGGTCAGGTGTTGGTCAGCTTATCATATGTTTAAGACCCCCCCCCCCCTTTTTCCCGTTTCCACGCCCTAAATTTTTACACATGCAGAATTCAAGAGGGGGTCAGGACATCCGGACCCCCCCCCCCCCCTCTGAATCCGCCCCTGCGAGCGAGTGCACCCCCGGAAAGGAAGTCCCATACCATTTTGTTCAGCGAAAATTCGTCGACAACATTCGTTTTTCTCTTTTTTTTTTAGGGACGAACCTCCTTAGGGGCTAGCCATGTCCGTCCGTCCGTGCTTCCGTCCATCTGTCTGGCGTCCAGTGCTCGTGCTCCTGCTCGTGAGCTCACGTGCTCACGTGCTCGTGTAGGGCAAAAAAAAAAGATGTAAAAAATGATGAAAAATGATGGAAAAAAATATGTTTGCGCAGTCGACAGGATTCGAACCTGTGCGGGAGACCCCAATGGATTTCACCAAGCAGCGAGACTTTTCATGCAGTGGGCAGTAATATGCACGTTTGGAATGCGAGCTGGGCGTGTGTGTCTGTGTCCTTTGTTGTTAGATAAAGAAAGGTTAGGGTCTGTGATTAGACGCTTAAGGGTAGTACGGAGGAGGTCTGCTGGGCACCCGGCTTGGAGAAGTCGGTCATGCTGACGTTGGGCGCTTGCTGATGAGAGGCGGGGACAGGATTTTGAATGAGAAGAGGCAAACAGGGTTCGAATAATTCCAACCTTTACCGACTTAGAGTGGTTGCTGCAGAAAGGGAGAACCGGTTTTTTGTATCGTTGCTGGAAACTTCAGCAGACGCCTTGAGGTTGTAGATTAAGTCTTAAATCCAGATACTGTAGTCCCTCAACTGTTGGTTCTTCGCTCGTATACTTAAGACCCGACGAACAGGAATCGAATGCTTCACAAATTGCCCGTGAAGAGATGGAGGTCGGATGAATAACAAGATAATCATCGACGTATCGATACAGGCGGCTTTCGGGAGCGAAAACATCCAATCGGGACTTAAGTGATCGGCCTACGTACATGAGACAAACTTCATTGAGCACCGGGGCTAGGCAGGAGCTTATGCAAACACCTTTCTTTTGCCTTAATATTTTGCGTTGTATTCAACGAGAGTGGACTGAAGGTACAAGGTAAGGAGATCTGTGAAGTTCTGTACGGAGATCCCTGAGGTTTTTTGTAACTTTCAGAGACCGTGTTCATGGATTGCATCAGACACGGAATTCAAGAGAATTCGGGGGTCAAGACTCTAGTAAAGTTCTTCTATATCAAAGGAAACATGGAGTGTGCCTGGGTGGTGGAATGTAAGGGAGGTGAGGTGGGAGATAAGTTCTGTGAAGTATGAAATCTTAAAGGGCTGACACCGGTCTTGTCTAATTCAAGCAATTATTAGGTTGCCCCCGGCGCAGCTCTTCAACTGCTTTTCCGAATCGGGAACTTGCTTGCTTTCGGAGGAAGTTGGTGGCGGATAGAGCCAACTGCGTTCAAAAACTCTGACCGCCCCTGTTCTGGAATATGCGAGGCGACTTGATGCACCGAAGTCAATTGTTCAACTTTGGAGGTGGGAAGATCTGGAGAAACCTTGGGACCACAGGAAAGCACTTCCAATGTACTAGGGGAAAGTTGCTGGTCACAAAGTATGATTGGAGGGTCAAACACTGCTTTGCTGGCCTTGCAGCAAGATGCATTTATTGATGTAACGATGGTGCTCTATGCGGATTCTAGCTGTCAGGCAGCTGAGGTTTGAAGATGGAAAACTAGGTGTGAGGAGAAAACCCCAGCACCGATTCAACCCCGGGGTGAGCTGTTTTCTTGCAGATGTAAATTACAAGCGCGCTGAGTCTCAGACGAAGCAGATACATCCTTGAAATGAAGCGAACAGCTTGAAAAAAGGTTCACAAATTGTAATGCGACATGATAAGATGGGCCTTTTCCATTTCAGTATTTTTATTCTTTCTGTGTGAACTGTGGTCCATCCAACGCGCTCTGCTACGTGTACTCATCAAAGTTTGCGTCGCTGATGGCAGCACGCTCTTTTCGAATAATGAACCTTAGTCTGGAAAATGCCCTTTCGACATTAGTGCTAGAAACGGACAACGCTAGAAGTGTCAGCGCGCAGCGCGAGAGTACTGGCCATTGCACCGCATGAAGTCTCCGGAACGACATGGGATCAACAATATTAGCAATTGTATAGTTATGATACGTCACATAATTATCAACGAGCTGGTGCATGTCTTCAGTCTCAAGAAACACAAGCCTTAAAATGTTATAATAGTTTTCAAACAGACGGGGCAGCTCACGCTATTTACAATTTGCACATTGTACCGAGACAATTCGTTCGTGTACTTCAATTCGTCGGCAATGTTCCTCTCAACCGTTTGGGACCACTTTCTAGTAACAGCAGCGTAGTAGTCATGATGTCTGCAACTGTTCTGGAGCGATCACGTTCATCAAGGATCTCTAGCAGACTTGCGACATCAGGCGAGAAGCTTATCTGGGATGGGTCACGCCAGTGACTGAGCAGCGCATGTAAACGAACTCCTATAGTATCGGGTGAACCTCGTACACCAGAGTGCTCTCTGCTTTAAGTTCCTTAATAATTGAGAGCACAACAGAAGCATTTGACCTAAGAAACTTCAGCTTGATCAGTAAATTGTGCTGAACGTCACGTGAGGAGACAAGAGCTTTCAGCTTCTCACATTTCATGCCTTTAGCATCGTCGCTCCTCAAATATAAAAGAAAGGCACGCCAGTAGTTTAGAATATCTTCGAGCGATTCGTGGAAGGAAAACCACCGAGAAGACCTCACAGTCGAACGAGACTTGAACTTCATGCCCAAAGTCTGGCATATTAGACCGAACTTACGGCTCAGCTCTCGAGACGACTTTAACAAGGCGGAAAGTGCACGACAAATTTGAGAACTGCCTTAAATGAGTCCGCCTTATGTTCATAATCAAGAATGTTGTTAAGAAGGTGGCATGGATCCTTGAAGTGGACTGCCTTGAATTCGGCGCTAGAGAGTTCCAAGTCCTTGTGAAGCTTTTGCGTGTAGGAAGCTGAGTCGGAACACAACACATCGGTTAAAGGGCAACTCCACTCAAAAAGTCGACCCTATAAAAATGGCTCATATCGCGTTAGGGGTGGGTCACGTTGAACCGACGCCGCATTCTCGATTAAAACCAATTTTAAAAAAAGTTTCTACCAGCTGGGTTAGCGGCCCGACGGCAGGTGAGCAACGCGGGCGTGCACGAGCTAGTGAAGCGACACTGGACAATGACCTATGTTTCGTCCTATGCATGGTTTGTACGGACGCCGAGGACGCTTCATTTCCCATTGGGATTCTGCGATTCTGCTGACGGCAAGAGGTGCTTACCGCGAGTCGAGAACTGGGCTAGTGGTTACGAGGAAGAAAAAACACGGCACCGGACAGGCCTTGACTATCAGCTGAAAACAGAAAAATGAATGCAAACTAGAGAATAAGCAACCACACTTGTCCGATTACATGATGGCAATCATACGCGAAAACTAAAACGACCATAAACTCCATTTTTAATAGCATGCTGAACACGGTAAGTGGTATGCTGTATTCCTGCGTTCCCGTAAGCCTCCACCACGCAATCAGAAGACTTATAACCAGAGATGGCGAGTGACAAGCAAATCAAATTGCCTTGTGCGCTGCGCTGTCGCCTGAATACGTCAGCTATTATCGTCACGCTTTTTTTGGTCGTGGTCTATATGTATAGTTTATTTTTTCGCCGGAGCTGGGAACGAGGATGAATGGTGCATGACACTCGAGCCGACTGCACTTACAGGTTTGCAAGCAGGCAATCTAGGCGCCGCTCATGGTGCCAAGCCCATGCAATGGCGCCTCGCAAAGTTGCCTTCACGCGCATAACGCACGGACTTGCGGGCATGGAGCACCAACCGGGACGACATATTTGCAGTCGAGTTTATATTTGAAGCGTAGTATACACAAATGCGGAACAGCTATGAAGTGGTCTTGAAGTACGCGAAACGCGGACGACATCAAACAGTCGCCGCTCGATCGCAGGTCGCAGCAGTGCTATCTAGCGTACACATGAAGGCACCTCAGCTTTACCAACTTAACCCACTTGTGGATACCATCTGTCTCCCATTTTTTTTTCTCTTGGTCCGCGAGCAAGAAACAAATACAGTCACGCTGCGCCGGCACTGACCGCGTCATATTATTTACAGCAGTCGCATTCGCTTTTCGGCCGGAAAATTTATAAATACACATTTACACCTACTGCATTTGGTGTATATTTACAAAGTGCAGCGGTAAAAAAAAAGCGCAATGTGCCTTCCGTTTTGAAACTCCACGTGCGACTGAGCCGGACGTGTCGGTGCGTCGACTCAGGAGAGCGGGACGAGATCTACGTCATGCCGTCGACGCGCAGCTGATTATCAGTGTTACCAAGGTGCTCGAGCCGGTAGTTTCGGTTGCGCCATGCCGCCGGAATGAAAGTTGGATACGTGATATCTACAAAACCAGAAAACATTACCAAAGAACAAATCAAATCTCGTGATTCAAGGTCGCCGACTTCGACTAAACAGGGCCATTTAAAAGGTCCCTGCAACAACCTTTTTTACTGGTTTTTAAATTGCACCGAACCTGAGCGCACTGAACGTAGTAACTTAGTGAAACTTTTATTTTCTCGCATTTCGTTTTATTTTAAAAGTTGTAGGCAGATTAGGATAGAAAAAACAAGCAAGAAATAACCTCCCTCATGACGTCCCTGGTCCTCATAGCTCGCCGTGGCTTGGGTGGCCGTGAACTAGAGGAGCGGTAGTGAGCTCAGCGAGCGCTCACGGCTGACGTACTCCGTGTCGACTGCTCGAGAGTGCGCCACTAAAGCATGTTCTGGATAGGCTGTACGAAGCGGGCAGCTAGGGCGGCTCGCAATGCATTTGCTGCGCGACTAAACACTAATTCGGCATGACACTTCATTGGTCACAAACAACAGCAAACACGGAGCAAAGATCAGTTCAGAACGGGGGCCACTTCGTGCTGCTGAACCGCCAAACGGCCAAACCTGCTCGCCGAGGGACTTTGGAACGCTCGGAACCGGTCGGATCCTCCAGCCCATCGACCGCAGAGCCACCAGGTACATCCGAGACGTTTGTATGCTTGCCTCTTCACAGCAATGCGTGGCGCGCGTCAGCGCCTCATCCCACTACCCCTTTCTAGTATGCGCCGCCTTTTCCACCGCTTGGTGGCGGGTATGTCGACGGGTCATTTCTTGTTTCCGTACTTTATAGACTGCATTTATTTCTTTTCTGATCAAAAATATACTGAACAAAAACTAATTTCATAAATAATTGAACCGGTTCGTGCCACTTCTATTTTGTATTTCGACTAACAAAAAAAAAAAGCCTTTAGCGGCTTTGATTAGTCGTAAGGCAGGAGCTGGCCAGGGCCGACAACGTTACGATGTCGTTACATGCCTCGCGCGTTCGGTAAAGCCCCTTGATGTCTTAAAAGTAGCGCAAGGTGCGTCGATGCACGAGGCACATGCAGCGTGCAGCCCTTGGGAAGATCATGGCGGCACATCGCAGCACTGAGCTAGAATTTTAGACGCCATATTCTTCCCAGAAGTGGCGCGCGGCACGTGTCTCGAGCATTTCCACAACAATGAATGGCGCCACTTTTCCCAGGACAAAGGAGCTTTAGCGTTCGGTACCACGGGGCGCCCCCGTAGATGGGGAGGCTTCCGCGTCGTCCAGTTCGAATATATGACGCAATAATATTTCGTCACTCTCTCCGTGCCCGCTGGGTTGCCCGTACCACAAGAGATGTGGAAAACGCAAAAAAAAGTTAGACGTTTAAATAGGATTGCAGGGCCACTTTAAGTATGCTTGTATTTATTACAACAAGCTGTAAGGCTCGTTGAAGTGCGCTTGTGTTGAAGTCTACCGCTGATTCAAATGACATTCAGACTCTTGGTGCGTTTTTTGTCTGGATATTCTTCCTCTTTTATCTGAAACATTTAGAAACTGGGAGTACAGCATGCGTGTGTGTTTTGTCCCTTCTCTTTTTATTCTTTCCGTAAATTTAGAGAAAGTAAACTCTGAATTTCGAACATTTGGGGTTTTATCAAAAATGAACTCCGATAAACACCGGATTTGCGTTAAAAAATAAACACCGAAAAACACCCACCGAATTTCATAAAAAGTATAATTATAAGATGTATGCATTGTGAACACCACTGCCCAGGTACCAGGCTAAAGAAACGCCCAATTAGCAAAAGTCTCAAAATCTTGAGCAGCTTAACTTCGGCCTAATGTGGTTTTGTTCCAAGGCGCCAGAGTAATTGTCTTCTGCGTTTGTAAGGCTTTTCTTTGGCTCTCAAGATGATTGCTAAAGTGCCAGACTCGAGCCAAAGTTGACACACGGGAACCGAAGGACCAGCAGTGAAGCCCAAGGCTGGTACTTGTTTGGCGAAATAGGGTCAAGATACGCAGACCCTGTGTAAAGAAGGCCAAATTTGGCTCTTCCTTGGCTACTTCGCGCTCTGTAGGGATTTTTAAGGCCCTAAATTCCCAGGCCAAAAATCAAATTTTGGTTCAAAGAACTAATGCTCCTGGGAGAAATTACACTCGCCTTTCAGATTGGCTAGACTCAGTGAAGGCAGCAAAATTAATTGGTGTTCTGACCACATAACTCAACAATATATAAACAAGACGAACTTCTGATGGTACATCTGGCGAATAACCCCCCCCCCCCTAATTTTTAGAATAAATCCCAAAACTTATCGTTATATCCGCAATATCTGAATCTCAACGAAATCAAGTTTATCACTAAATACGTCTCAAGTTCCATTAATATGTGCATCAAGTTCTGCCAGCAATTCTATCACTCTAAAATATCACTTTGCATCCATCCAAGTCTGTGCACGCCTTTCTTCATCTCGGACTTCCGGATTACTCTGGTGCATGTTGCTTAGCAGAGCTATGCTTCTGGTCCGATTGAGATGATGATGAGGTCCTAGAACCGACTCGTGAGGATCGAAGGGCTCGCTTGAGCTTTTTAGAAGCAACTTGGGAGGCAGAGGACAAAGAGAGAGCCACGAAAGTGCCGGGTGCTTTCTTCTTGGCCTTGCTGATTGGCCTTCGCGATTGGACTGGACTTAGAGAGGCCAGAATTCGCCGCTTTCGGTCCTCTTCTTTATCTTCGGGTTGCCGGAAGAACAGTACGGGGGAAGGTATGTCCGGAAGCGCATGCAATGCAAGTGCGCCACAAGCTGATAGGGCTGCGATGAGGGCGAGCATCACCCCCTTGCGAAGTTTCGTTTCAGAGATGGTGAGCAGCGTAGTCGCAATCGTCGCAACGGTCCCAACCCCGGTTGAGGCACATAAGCCAGTGGAGCGAAGTTCGGTGGGGAAGAGCTCTACCGTGAAAATGGTTAAAACGAATATGGCAAGCGAGGAGAGAATCTTGACAGAAACCAACAAGGCACTGGTTATTGCTGTCGGTGTGTCGTCGTAGGTGACGGTCAGAAGAACAGTTCCGACGCTGAGCAGTAAGACGATATTCACTAGTACTTTCTTCTTGCCAAATCGATCAATGGAAAAAAACAAGAAAGCGAAACCTAGGGCCGCGAACACGACATAGGCAATAGTGAACGACTCGTAAAACACGAAATAGTTCCTCAAGATGTTCACTGAGAATGCGAAGTCCACGGCGAACCAGGCGAAAAAGAGGACACCCGACCGCTTTTTTTGTGTGGGATCAACGAACATTTCTTTGATGGTGAGAGGCGGTGTCCTCTCGTTCTCGGCGGCCACACCCTTCATATCGGCCTCCGCTTTCATCAAAGATTGTTTTGCGATCTTAAGCGAAGCGTGGTTGGTCGCGGCGGCCAGGATGACCACTTTCCGGGCCTCCTGAATATTCCCAGTAGCCAAGAGCCATCGAGGTGACTCCTGGATGAAGTAGAAGGCAACCACGAGCAACGACGAGGGGATCATGATTATCGTGTGGACAGCAATCCAGCTGAATTTCAACAAAGTTAGCGGGACAATGATGGCAGGAACAATGACCAGCGGAACCAAGCCGCAAAGAAAAGAGTACAATAAGAACTTGTGAGGAGAGGAGCACCTCGTAAAGTATCACAAACAATACCTTCATCAGGGCGTCCGAGCTTGCCGCCACCATAAAACGAAAAGTCACGAAAACGAAGAACGAGTTGTGCTGTCCACTACCAAAGCCTGCCAATAAATGAATCACAATGCAGAAGTAGGCGACAGGTCTGCGTCCAATATGGTCGGCCACTGTTCCAAAACCACACCACCGATGGCTGCGCCAATGTGGAACATCAGCGAAGCCAGGTGTACCAGCCAGGAGCGGCTGCAGACCAGGCTCCATTCGCTGATGATGGTGCTGCCGTACTCTTCCAGATCGAAATCCCACTCAGTGCAGGGAATGATTGTGCGCATCGTAGAATTTTCGGTCTTCAGCAGTGAACTGTACATGCTGCACTGGCTATTGCGTCCGTCCTCCGTGACTGGGATGGCAATATTCTTCCACTGGCTCGTGGTCATGTTGATGTCATCGGGAGGTCGACACCAGTGGTCCATGATGCGGGCGGTCAGCGCAAAACTTGTGATATGGCACATGTAAGACGTCACGGCGATAATCAGGCATGCAATCACCATTCCTTGAAATATTCCGTCGCCGAGCGCGACGGTTCTCTCGATAGCTTGTCTGCGAGTAGAGTCAGGCTCCTTATTAGCTGGATTCGCAATGCTTGGATGGGAATCCATGTGTGGGTATGTTGTCTGTGAGCAATAGTGCAATAG
>JAZHYW010055242.1:0-10704 GCA_037355805.1 Ixodes ricinus | reverse complement strand
TGCGCGTGGGTATGCGCGAAGGTGCGTGATCTCGTGGCAGGTGTGGCTGGCCCTAACAAGCACGTAGGCTTCCACAGCACTGTCAGCTTCGGGGTGAACGGGTTGGGAAAGCAACGTTTTTGTCTGAATTTTGAGCGACGGGCTAATCTTGCGGGTGGACAATGACTCTGTCCGGGTACACAAACCAGATTCCGAGCAAGAGGGGCCTCCTCTTTTCGTCTTCTTGAACTGTTTGGTGGAATGCGCGATTTATGAGTTGAGGAGGAAAGCTGAACAGGAAAAAGTTGGAAAAGCGTTTCATTACCATTTTAAGGACGCTGGGGTAAAATGTCATACACTTTCCTTTTACAAATCGAAAATGGTCGAACGAAACGTCGGGGACGTTTCAGATGGAATGACCCTGCTACGATCTACGGTAGCTTCGTTCGATATACCTGAACCGAGGCAGAAAAGTGTAGGGCGGTGTACTTGCGGTCAGGGATTTCCCTACACCTCCCCCTTATTTATTCTGAGGATTTCCCTTAGTTCGCAATGACTCCTCTACTATCAAGCCCCCCCCCCCAAATTTGGACACCCCCACAGTGGCGTCACAAGGGGGGGGTGGACCGCCCGGTGCAGAGCTCAGGGGGGTGTCGCGACGGGCCACGAGAGCGGGGAGTCGCGGCGGCCTACGCGAAAGCGGGGGGGGAGTCGCGGCGGGTCACGCGAAAGCGGGGGTGCGCAGCGGACTACCGCCCCGGGTGCCGCTCACCCTCGTGACGCCACCGACCCCCCATAATTTCGATTCCTGGGGAAAACCCTGCTTGCGGTTGTGTCTCAATACACACGTAGGGAAGTAGACGGCACTACACGTTTCCGCACCGGTGCAGGCAAATGGAACGAAGCTGGTGATCTTACGGTCTCTAAACTTCGTTTCGCCATAAGTGCGAGCGAAGCTGCAGTTAACAAGCGCGCCCATACCGCCTGGAACGACAGTTTTATTGACACAAGCGCGCGTGCACGGCATGGTATGTTCAAAACGTAGCGGCGTGACGTGCCAAGTGAAGTACCAATATATGTGGCGCCATCTCGTAAAAAGAGGCCAAAAGCTATAGCCTACAAAACCTGAATGCTCCGCGTAGAATTCACAAGATGGCGCACACTGCATACTATTGCGTCCATTGCGTGTTCGAACGCATGCGCAATTGCTCTCTGGTTGTCGGGCGAAAAACAAAAACACAAAAACAAATATTAAGCGGGACAAAATGATGCCACCGGCCGCCGTGCGTAAACAGAGAGGGGGTGCCTCCCCGTTGGAATTTCGTAATGGTCCGTGTGGTACACCCCGGCCAATGACCAACAAGTCGCGGTGTTATTGTTTGTGCCGTGAACCATGCAAGCGTCAGCTTCTTCCGTTGTGTCTCCCGCGCCCGCGTCAGTTCGGGGACCGACGACAACGACACGTTCGCGATGTTGAGGCGCCGAGTCGACCGTCGTTGCAACGTGGGACAAGCGGGCGACGGAACATGTTGGGCGGTTCGTTGGTGAGCTTGTTTAGGCAGCGCTGCTACCGCAAACCGAGTCGGCCGGCGACGATTATCCCTTTGTTTGTGACGGATCGGGGCGACAGCTACTGTCACCCATGCGTGCGAAGCGGAGAGTGAACCTAGCCAAGCGTCGCTGCTGAGTTCAACAGCACCGCTAGGCCTCCGTGCAGTGATCCCTCCCTCGTGAAGTCGACAGGCCAGCGTCAAGGTGAGGCACCGCTCCGGGCGGGTTGGCGTTTTCGCCGCCGAGGGTACGTTTTCGTGCCTTCGAGGAGCCGTGTCAGGTGCAAGATCAGCGTCACGGGTGAACGCCGTTTCACTTCCACGCGGCGGCAAGGGTCCCGTTTCGCTTTTATGAGTTGAAAAGAGAATGTTTTCTGGGGCTCCGTTCTTGTTTTCATAACTTGGCGTCGCGTTCGAAGTGGAACGCCGCCCGCGATTCGCCGAGGCAGGCCAGTGATCGTATCAGACGGATGCCGCGTTGCGTCCGAATCCTTTATGACGGCGCAAAGACCTGTCGGACGCGGCCGTCCTATGTCGGCGACGTCATTTATCAAACACTGCCTATCCGCACCGTATCGAACTTTAAGCTTCCCCTGTTTATGTTGAGAGGCTAGGAGCTCCGAGGGATGCCGCGCGCGAGCGGCGTGGTTGATATCTCGTTTCACTTTTTAGAGGCTGAGGCGGCTTCCCGGCGACGCTGACACTAAAATGGAACTCCGGAAGAGTGAGCTGAGCGGCCTCCCTGACATGCGCGCAAAATAAACACTGTCACCCTGTTATTTTATTTGTGCTGATGTCACGCTCTGTGTCTGCTTACAGAGCCTCAGAAGAAAGTTTTCAGGAAACATACGGTATGTCAAGTTCCGCGGGCTGTCGTGCTTGAGCTGTCGTGCAAGCACAATCTTTCCGCGACTCGCATGTGACGTTCTGTTTCGTGTCGGTGTAGCTTTGTCGGCACTCGTTTGTCACCTCAAACTTCATCCTGTTCGAGATAAATGAACACACGTAAAGATCTCTCAACTTTCCATACACCCGGTTAAATAGCGTTTTTGATGAAAGTTAAACTAAAATAACAGAATAAACGATAGGAAGGATAGAACAGCACCTCTTTCGGTGCTGTTCTGTCCGTCCCTATGTTTATTCTTTCTGTTTTTATTCGAAAACATCATATAAATATTTTTTTTAACAAAGTTTTTTTTTACAATTAGTTTCGAGCATGTTGCGTGCAGCAAAGGCACAGCCACTAGACCTTGGCTTTAGAGGGTGCTTTCCACGCACAAGCACCCATGCAAACAGAATAGTTTGCATGGCCATGCCCTTGTGCCTGTTCCTTTGATTGGGCTGCAAACAACGGTACACATTTAGCATTGTTTTTATTAGAGTAGTGCCAAGCAGCACCAAACATGAATACCAGATGAAGGTGTCATTCACCGGTGGCAGCCAATTAATTTGTGTGCTATTCACAGGACGCCGTGCTGTTGGTTGTTGTTTACAGTGCATGCTCGGAACTGTACCCTGTTTCACCAGAAGTCGGAATACAGTCATAGGCTAGAAAACACATATGCGGATGCACAGACCAAACACATAAGGTCATGGTACAGAGCGTGACACTGTTAGCGCGAACAAGCGATCGCCGGTTTTTCCAGTTTTTCTTTGAAACCCAGGGATGTCACCCAAGCTAATATTGCTACGGGAAAGAGCTCATTCAGTTCTATAATGTAAGCAATAAAATTTCGTTCTCGCCAATACTATTTAGAAGTGAAATGCGAAAATGCGCCGATGTCGTGCTCGCGCTAACAGTGTCACGACTAGTAGTACATTCGTATGGTGTCTTGATTGATTTAGCTGGGGATAACAAGTGCAAAGAAATACGACGAGCCTGTGAGGTTTTGATGCTGCTTTATTCTTTCCTCGGCTTCTGGCAATTTGGCTGCACTGAGTAAAGGTCAAATGAAGTTCAGCTCCCGTTTATCGTCTTCCAAGAAGAATGATACTCAATGGGTGGAATGCGCATTGTTTATAATTGTGTATTCCTTCCAATCAAGATATTTTTTGTTCTTGGCAGAATACAAATGGAAGCAAATTCGGAGCATGCACTGCGAACAACAAGCAACAATAGGACATCCCTTGAATATCCCCTATTGAGAAAAATGCCAACCAGACCAGAATCATGCCATCGACATATAGGATTTCCAGTCATGGTCCCTTTACTTCGACAGTCTTGTCCCTTGATGAAGCCGTTCGATGGAGAGTACTGAAAAAGCGTTAACCACATCCATTTCTGACAGAAGCCGTTTTCGCCTCCGCATGAGATTTGTGATGCCTCAAAGTGGTATCATTCTCCGCACTGTGCCCCAGATTTTACTAATAAGTTGTATGTCTGGCAGATCCCCCATAGTAAAAGGGACAACCAGGCTGAAGTGGTCATCAAGGGATGGCTCTTCAAACTGGAAGGGGCCACGATCAAGCAGTGGAAAAAGCTGCTGGTGCATCCTGTCGGAGTATTGCCTCTTCTACTACAAAGGTATGCAGCAGATCTTTGGCACGCAGTCCAATTGCGTTAACAGCCATAGGAAAGAAGCACAATTTAATATCATACTCTTTTTTGGCTTCAAATTTGACCAGACGTCAAGCCAGTTCATTTTGATTGTACGTGCTGCTGGTTGGTGGAAAGTTGGTCCGACTTGTGTTATCTTGGAAGATTCAAACTTGTGGTATCTAAGTCTATAGCTTGCATTGTGTTTTCACACTCACCGCCATACTTTGCCAGCGTCGAACCAGCAAAAAAAGACAGCAAAGTTTAATGCTGCTCTTTTACTTCCTGCGTGCCAGGTCCGGAGGAGGAGAAATGTCTGGATCGATACTCTTGCCCAGCTACAAGATCAGGCAGTGCATTGCCGAAGACAAGGTGTCCTTGAAGCACTCTTTCGTGGTATGTGGGATGAGCTCACATTGCCCGTTCGATTGAAGGTTCTTTGTTGTTGCAAACTATGGTTGAAAGTCGTGTTGAGAACAAAAGGTAAATGTTATCCAAGTGATCGTTGAGTATGAGTGAGTAATTGTAAGATATGCATGTGGTTAGCTATTAGTGATAAAAGATATCTTCTAGGCAGTAATGGGAAAGGAAAGTACTTTTCTCTATTTAAAGTAGCTCGAAAGAGGCAGGAGTTCTTGAAAACAGTTTATACTTTCACATATGGCATCAAACATGCTTTCTCTCTGCACTCGTTTTTTTTATGGGAGGCTTGTCAGACCTACATGCATATGAAAGCTGGGTTGAGAAATTATTTCAGAATTTCAGATCAGGCAAGTTTTAAGCAAAAGAAACATGTCAATATACCAGGTAATACTTTTTATTTGAAACAGATTTTTAAAAGGATTACTGCTACGGGAATGCTGTCTTCACTATACGTTTCTTCAGCCTGGCGTACATTCGAGGGGTGATCAACCGTCACAGTCTGGTGAGTAATTAAGTAAAAATTGTTAATTAACTTTTAAATAGTGAAAATAGACATATGGTTCCAGTTAGAAACTTGTTGATGCGCCATCCAAAACTGCATCAAAATCAACAATTTTAGAAATACCTTGAGTGCGTGGAAGTAGTAGTAGCGCTTACAGGTAGCGTTTGTGCAGCAGGTACAAGGCTGGGGCTATGAAAAGAGAGAGGAAAATTGTGCGGGTGCCTTATCGCACAGGTTGCCTTTGCTACTGCTGCATGAGTAATAACTTGGTGCACTACTTGCGCTTTTTACTTGCTTAAAGCCTTTCTGGAAACTAGTTTAGTGGTATTCAATAATGCTCGAGCAAGTTTATAATTGGAACCATATGTCTATTTTCTTTGTTAAAAGTTAAGTGACAAGTATAACTGGAATTACCTACAAGACTGGGATGCGTTGTTGCCCACTGAATGTCCGCTGAGCACCAACAGAGCATGTAGTGAAGTCCGGCGTTCTACAGCAGATAAAGACACCTTCTTTGAAAATTTGTTTTAGAATAAAAAAATATCACCACGTTATGTCGCAGCAGTACTGGTAAGGTGTCCCCTACGCCATTTGATTACATTTTTTCTAAGTGAGAGTTCTAAAATGAATAAAAGGCAAAATGTGGCTCCTATCAGCCTGCACCACCAAGCGGTATAGTAGGTTTAAACCGACTAAAACTAAATAAAGAAGGCCTGATCATGACCAAAGGATACTTCTGATTTAAAAGCCAATCCGTAAAGATAAACAGGTGATACTGTGACGCCAACAGTTATTGGAATGAAGACCTGCAAAGAAAGTCAGTGCGTGAGGCGTTTACTATACAAAAGAAAAATTATTTGCAGGTATCTATAACTAGGTTTGCTTGAGACCAAAGGAGGCCCCGTGATCTCCCTAGCTGGTATGGACGACGGCCATTTGAGGCTTGAGTTCATGAGGTTTATTCTGAAGAGGAATATTGCATATAAATACATTGTGTAGCACGGCTTCTATGATATGTGGGGAAGAATTTACTTGTATTCAACAATTACTTTTTTTCTTTTTTTCTTCTTTTATTTAGAGGGTTGAGGAGGAATTAGTGGTATAATAATATTAACCGAGATATTCCCTACGCCAGCAAGCCTGTCTTACTAAAGGCCGTAGGCATGGGGCATACTCTAATGCATCCCTGTAACCCTTCCAAACACACTCCCCGATTTTCAGGCCGAGCAGTCAGAACACCAAGACATACTACTTCGCATGGGCTGAGAACAGCTCCTGCATGTGCCAATGGATGAACGCCATGTCCCTCGCCGCTCTCATGCAGACGGAAACTCCGGCACAGGTAACTCACAAAAATCGCCGTGACCTCTGCAAGTGCAACTAAATTTTCTAATGCGCACTTACGTACACACCTCCCCCATATCTCTCACCTCTGAAGGTCTCGAGGTATTTGTGCTTGACCGAAGTTCAGTGCGACCGTTCATTAACCTTGCACTAACACGTTCTGCAACGTCTACAGCCGTCCTAGTGAAATCATATATGCCGACCAAAACGAAAACGCATCGAATCACGCTTTACTTTGCAGACAGTCAGAACTGGAATTGTGACAGACAGTTTCGCAACAATATAGAAGCAATAATCGCGAGTGACCGGCTGGCAAAACACCACTGAAAAACAGCCACTTTAGATTTTATATTGTCCGTACATGGATTGGCTTGCTTTGGTGCCGCTTACTGGAGTCTGCTAAGTAACTACCGCTAGGTAACACTATGCTAGAGTTTCTTTCTTTTTTTCTTCTATCTTCGCATAATTATCATCATTGTTACCATCCGATTTGAAGGGCTTAAGCCCTTAGGGTTCTAGTTTGTCCGTCCAACTGGCCGGGCCGCGTCCGAGGTTTGACATAAATAGAAAAAATATTGACTGCATCTCCACATGGTGGATGACGTTCGGGGCTTAAGCTCTGGTGGTGCTTGTTCGCATGAGCGCCGAGCCGCAGCATGCCGAAGCCTTTCGTTAGTTTTCATCCATGTCAGAAAGAAAATGTGTGGTATGAAACGTGGGATATGATACGCATTTTGAGCATTTGACCGCAGCTGCCTCTCACCTATAAACATTGAGCAACGCATGAAAAGCGAAACGCCATAATATACGCATTTGACCGCAAGTGCCTGTATAGACGCTGAGAGGCTGTATGCACGCTTCATCCATGACATCCCCTAGCTCTCGAGTTACTAACTTCAACATTCTCAGAGCCCCTACTGTCCTTCCGCAGTCGTGGTCGAAGCGGTTAAAGGGAAGCTATGAGCTTCCCTAACGAACCCAACCCCAACCTAACCTAACCCAACCTAACCAAAAATGTTTTTTGCTATATATAGAATTAATTTGCTATATACCGAACTGATCGTAGTCGCCTGCTGTTCCATATAAACCGGTTCACTGTACCAAAAGCCTGAAATGTAATAACTGGGACACATGGCAAAAAAGCCTGCAAAATGCTGACACTGAAATAAACTTATAAAAGATATCGCAAAACGTATCAGAAATACATTTGTAACATAACCAAAGTATTTGAAAACAAATACAGGAATATACTGCAGATACAGTCAAACCCTGGCGTAACAAACTTCTGATGTAACGAAACCTCTTTAATGTAAATCAAGTGCATACATTTTTCTAAATCACAAGGTATGCACACCATGTATTTTAACCTCTATGTAACGAAGTACCGTTGCCGAAATTTCGATGTAACGTAACTTTCATGAACAATCCGGCACAAACTTTTGGGTCCCCAAGGGAGATTCTGAAAAGCACACATGCTGAAACGTCACCCAGAGCAAGTGCAAAGGGTGAAACAGGCCGAGTCTGGCGACAGTGATGTACCGAAGGGCCACTTAGAGTATCACTAAAGCCGCCGCTGTTTCGTCCGGCGGTTCACTTGCGCTACGTAGCTTGTTCGGCGCTAACTAAAAGCGCCGCTGTCCTGGGTGATGGAGCCAGGCGATGGAGCCGCCTCGACAACGCGACCTCGACAACAATTTATATACCACGTACCAGCCATTGTGGCGCAGGAGGTAACAGACGAGGCGATAGCTAGCTATGTCTCGTGCAAACAGCGAGCCTGATGAGCAAGACACCTGCGACGCAACCCAGAAACCAGAGCGGTGGACGTGATCGACGTCTGGAGGCCGTCCACGAGCGTACATATAGACAGTAAGACAAAGACGCGATGCAGTTCCATCACAATGCCAACGTAGTGTGATGCGAATACGTCAAGAGTGGCCCAAGTAGTAAAGACGAACAACTACTTTCAGCCGAAATAAAGGAGTATCGGTGAGTTTCTGCAAAATCTTCCAGAAAACATTTAGAAAACTTCAACTTTCTAACCTCCGAATTTCATGAAGGGAATTTCGATGTAATAAGTACCCGAATTCGACCGACTTTACATCGAGGTTTAACTGTATACGGGTGGAGACACATGTACGATAATAATTTTGATATACTTGTTAGCCAACAAACAAGAACTCAGAGTAGGATTTCAACATGCACCTTTGCTCCTATATGAACAAATGACTGTTTCAAAAAGTTACTTAGACACATCCGAAAAAGAAGAAAACTAAACCAAAATGCCAGAAAACAAAAAGTTCTTAACGCTTCGAGTCGACTTGACTCCTTCTTCAGGGGAGACTAAAAATGGAATGGGACAGCTAGACACCAAGTGCAAAGTGCCTCACCGAACACATCGACATGTACCTTTCCCACATAAAGCAACACCAGAATGATGTGCGCAATCACCGCGAGCGAAGCGTGTTGCGGAACATTTTGAGGTACTTGATCACTGCTATCAAACTTCGCGAACGCGCACGACGGATAGACAGAGAGCCACATGTCCGGGAAAACATCTGTTCTGAGTCGTGCATATTCAGAACACACCGGGGAACATTAACAGGTCCCTCGAGGCTCTACCATCTATTTACATCCATGCATTATTCACACAAGTAATAAACATCAACTTGGTTGAAGAGGAAGAAGAGGTCGGCTCTCACGTCCTCTCTTTAGTCTCCCGAAGGACGAGCCAAGTCGACCTGAAACGTTGGAAACCGTTAGTTTTGTGCTTTCGATTTAGGTTGTATTTTTTCCAAATTGTTTCCCCAAATTAGACAGATTTCTGTCGAAGACGTTTTTTTACTTCTCGGGATACATCCGGCCTGGATAGTATCAGCGAAACCGAGAATGTATTCCAAAATGTATTTCGATACAGAAATACAAGAAGTTGGAAAAATGTATCGCAATACAAAAATATAAATACAAAATGTATTTCTAAAATACCAATGCGATACATTTGTATCACAATACTGCCCACCCCTGCTTGACCTTAAAGCTAGGAAAGAAGGCAGCAGCTAAAGAAAGCGGCAGAACGCAAGTGAGCAAGAACTAGAAGCAAGGCACTATTACATTTTTTTTAAGCATGCTTGGACATAATAAAGTTTTTAATAAAGCGAATTTTTCAGGCTTACTTTGACGGGAGCATCGCAGTTAAAAAAAACAGAAAAAACATAAAAACGGATACGAAAGAGTGCTGTTCTGTCCGTCCCTATGTTTATTCTTTCTGTTTCTATTTAATTTTTTCAGACTGCTCAGTATTGGACGTGGCTACTGTGACATCGACCCATCTCAGTAGCTATCTAAGGCGCCGAGCCACGGCACACCGCCACAGACACTATCCCTCAGCCACGGCCTGCTACGCAGCCGCTAGCCGCCATCCAAGGCCCGACGCCGGACGAAAGTTTAGCTACGCCAACACCAGTACCGGCAGCGGCGAACCAATACCCGTGCCATACACGCGCAGCCCGACGCACACCAACGGGGCCCCGCGACTGACTGCGCCTTCACGACGAAAGCCGCCGCCACAGCCGAAGTACTTGTCTCACCCAGGGAGGTTGCCAACGGATAAAACGCTAAAGCCCCATGGAAACCCTGCCCAAAGGCTACGGCGGATAATACCCAAGAAGAACAGCTCCCGCTTACGCGGGAGACCGAGATCGGGCGACTACGGGCGACGGCGCGGCAGCCACAACGACAAGGCGATGTACAGCCGCATTTCCGGGCCGACTGGAGCGTGACGAGGAAGCGGACGCCGGGGAGTTCCGCCCGAGGGTTGCCGGCAGCGAGGCCGCCAGCCCTGCCAGGCCGCGCCCAGGCGAGACAGCGAAGACCAAGGCTACGACGGCGATGAGCATGAACCGCAGGAGTGGTCGCAGAGCCTAGGCGCGGTCTCGGCAGCGCATAGCGCTGGCGCAGGACGCATTCCCCGCGCTTGGTGGGGAGACGGACGATGTGGTGAACGCAGATAAAGAAGGCGCGCCTTATGTAAGCGGTAGCATTCGCTTTCTTCCTGTCATATCCTCGCACCCAATGGCAACATCTCCCTTGTGCCATCTTGCCATCATCTTGTAGCCATTGCCAAGGCTAGCGAAGAAATTGGTGCAGTGCTTCAATGCTGTGAGGATATTTGCACGAGCATGTAGCTCGAGATATGTCCTTTTATGAGAGCATAGCAAGAGACGTCCAGATGAAGCCATACTATAGCAGCAAGAAAATGCAGCCCAGCAGCAGGCTATTGACATGATGGAAGGCACATAAAAGACAAGGACCGGTCAGGGAATGGGAGTCACGAAGACAGACAGGCATTTCACCACAACTCGATTGCACGC